>BLKR01000756.1:0-217500 GCA_011170035.1 Teleogryllus occipitalis | reverse complement strand
TCACCAAGAAAATGGATACTTCTTGGATTCACCAATCATGCAATAATATCAGGGTTGAAATGGTTGCAAATTTCTTAAATTTTGTGCATTGGCTGCTACCATTGATGGGTGAAAAGAGATCAAAATGATCTGTTTCAAGAACATGCTAAATTTCTTGAAACGGTGAAAAATAAATTTTAAAAGCTTTAATCATCTTAAGAACAATACAAGAGTGGATTGTAAATATGATGATCACCAAGAGAAGATTGAGGGAGTCCTTTCTGCAAGCAACATTGAAGATTCTGAGAAAATTTTAATAAAACATTTGAACTTGTTTTTTAAATTTCAATAAGTACCCAAGGTTTCAATTTGAGCTGGTCTAGAAAAAAAGTTCATTTACAGTTGCTAGGTGCTACAATTAGGTCAATTATGGTATTTCCAAAATGTAGTCTAAAAGGGAAGTGAAGGGAAGTTATTTGCGTAAATGTGATTTTAATCCAAGGATTGTAGATACTGTAAGATTGTAAAAAAATATTTATGATAATTATTGTGAAAATGTTACAAGAAGTAACAAGGTTGTAAATAGCTCTTGATCATGGTGTGAATGCAAGCAAGCTTGCTGAAACAATAATATGACATATGAAATGAATAATTTACCCTGTTGTTGGACACATATATCTGTTTTTAGATAATGGAAATGCTCAGTTGTAGCTCAGAAATTATGTATTTGTCATAACACTCCATGTTCATTGCATAAGGCATCTTTTAGACTATACTTACATTATAATAAAGGTACAGTACAACTGAGGCATTTCTGAATTCCATTACAACATCATTTGTTTGGTAATGAGTTCTTCATCAGTGATCAATAACTGAAGGCATTTTTAAGACTTCTTATTTTAATTTTAAATTATGATCCAATAAAGTCAATACTGTTTCTAAAGCATTATGATCTTCTTTCACATCAACCCTCCCATAAATCCTCAACCTTAACAGAATGAGACCAGGGAGGCTTTAAGTTGTAGTATGGCAAGCACTCGCATTATTCTATTGGCTCCTTAATATTATTTCTTAAAAAAATTGATATATGAATTATCAAAAACCATTATTAATTAACACAAACAGTTTTACTTTAAATTTTAGACATTCAGATGTACTTTTTTATAGTATTTTGTGATTACATTGTAGTTGTTAATGAGGTGATGTTTCAGATACACCATACAGCCATCTTCAGACATTTTTCACTTACTTTAAACCATCTTTTAAGATATTTTCCTGCAATGAGATGTAGTTGAAAAATGAAAGATTCTTGGTTTGTACTTCTGTTTTGAGGTATTGGCTTAGATAACATCTTTGAAATGAAATCAAACATGAAGCAACCACTGTTTCTTCATAAACTTATTTCCTTTCTTCTTCTTCGATAAATGTTCATAGATTGTTAATTAACAAAAACAGTTCCACTTTAAATTTTAGACATTCTGATGTAATTTATTATTGTATTTTGTGATTACAGTGTAGTTGTTGATGAGACTGCAGGAATTCATCGAAGAAGAAGAAGAAGAAGAAGAAGAAGAAGAAGAAGAAGAAGAAGAAAAGAAATAAGTTCAAAAGCCATTATCATCAAAGGAGAATTATGTAGGTGTTTTTGTGCACAGGGCTTCTTAAAACTAACAAAAAATTCCACCATTCTCCATTTTTAATTTTAGTTGCCTGTAAAAACAGTAAATTTTATGACTATGCTATTGGCATTCTTGATTTTCATTCTTATTAATATCAATAAAAAAATTCTGGCTCTATACATCAAGCATTTTTGTTTTATAACTACAAATTCTTTGTTGACAACTTCCAAACTCATTTGTCACTCATTTGTTTGAGAGCATGTTTGATATTCTGGAAGTTATTTGGGTTCATTTTCTGTGGTTGAAGTGAATCATTATCTTTGGTTTATTAAGTTCATTACTATGTGTGTTAACAACTCATCAAATCACTTTTCCAATAGCTGTAGTTTAAGTTATTCAGATGGTAAGGTGACAATAAAGGGTTTCCTTTCCTGATAATATTTCTTACATTTATCAAGATATTATTGTTAAGGAACACCAAAGAAATATTACTGACTTCTTAAAAAAATGTTATAAGCATATTTTCAGACTACAACTAAGTGTCAAGGACAAGTCAAGGAATTCATGAAATATAATGCTCTATTTGCGTGGAAAAATTTGGTCAATGGTCTGAAAGTAAAGAAAACACTTACTAAATCCAAAGCTATAAATCCACAAAATTCAAAATTATTTGTTAATTTTGATTGGATGATAGCCTTACAGAGAAATTTGATCTACACAATAAGGCAAAAATTGTTGAACACAATGTACAGTCAATAAAGCAGCCCGACAAAACCTCATCAACTAAGCATACCACTACACTCTGAATACTCTAGAAGTATTGGTTGCAGAATGAACCTGAGAACTTTTATGAATGTAATTTGCAGATACAGATAATAGCAGGGCAATTTTTCATTTTCCATTGTTAGGAAATGCTTCAAACTTGATACATTAGTTAATTGTCCTCAAAATTGAACATTAACTTGGAGAAACTTTATGTGATAGAGAAAAGTTTTGATCGTATTTTAAATTAGTATACCTACCAAATTACACTAAAATCTGACAAAATTTCACAATTTTCAATCACCTTAATTCACAGTCACGCCATCATATCCACTCTTTGAGAGACTATCAAATAAGCTCCTCCACAATGCACCCGAAGGAACTCGAGATCCAGGTAGACCTGGAAGAAGATGGAGAGACGATCTCATTGGCGACGGAACAGGCCATTCGGCCTAGTCCTTGATAATGATGATGATGATAATTATATATGTATACTGTGACATACCAATATGTCACTGAATATTGTAAAATATTTAGTTTAAATGGCGTCAATTAAAGGGGATAAATTATGTGAATATGCTAACATAGCAACGGTAAGCGAGCCGTCGTCAAGGTCAACATATTCATGGAGTGACAATCGCGGAGACGGCTAGCTAATTCTATATAGAATTCTGGGATTGGCTGAAAAAGCAGTGACAGTCGTGAAGACGGCTAGTTCGTTTTGCAAGAAATTTAGAGATTGGCTAGGTACGAAAGTACATCAAATGTTATCTGCAAATAAACAATCGAAATTAAGAACGGAGCTTTGCAGGGCTGAAAGAATACGAGAGACGTTCATTCTGACTGATGCCGTGCTCATGAACGGATCGTGCTCCAATTATTGTTAGGAGTTTTTTTTTCTTTTGGGGACTTGTAAGCATCTACTAGGGAATGGATGTTGAGAAAACATCAAAATTGGAACTCTAAGTGTGACAGTGGAGCTTAAAATATTTCATGTGAACGAGTTGGAGGGACATTGAGAGCTTGGGCGAAGTTGTCAGTGATCGGACTGGAATGTTAGCAGCAAATAGTTTGTTGATCTGATGAACGGTAATTGAAGTGAGCTTCCGAGAAAAGAAGAGAGAAGATGGTGTCTGGACCTGAGTACAGCGGCGTCGAAGATGGATGAAGATGGCCGAAAGCGCGCGAAGACATAAGGTTGGAACGGTCATGACAAACATTTAATTTTTATTTTAGGTAAAGTTATACAATATAAATAATTGTTTTAAATTATTTAATAAATTTCCATGTTTTTGTGAAATGAATATATGATTTTTCATTGAGTTCTAGCAATAAAGTAGCAAGATAGATAGATATTTCCTTTTCAGATTCCTCGAGTTATTTTGTTTGAGTATATAAATTGCAGTTTATTTCAATACACACACACATTATATATATATATATATATATATATATATATATATATATATATATATACACATATATATAACGCGCCTAATGTCCGTGTCTGGTTCCAAATTCTCCCGGCGATACTACTATAATCCGTGACTTCCCTCACTTGCGTCTCGGGTGGACGCCTAGACACGAATTTTACTTCCTACAAGAATGCTCTATCCTAATATAAAAAACGATAGTTAATTTTATACAACTGTCAATTACAATATTTCCTCGATCTAGTAAAATATATCAAGAGCCGAACCGCTCATCACCGCGTTGCTCTAACGAATGAATGTTCTTCTAAAAACTCGGAAGCATCCGATTTTTTATATATTTTTCTTTTGTCTCTCAAAACAATGCTTATCCCGCCTCCGCTCTGTCATTTCAACCTAACGAAAATGATCCTTAACGCTGGTTGTTTATTTGTCACATAGCGATCTCCTCGCGATCGTCTATTGCCATCCCTATATTCTATGTTAAATAAAATGACATTTCCATAATAAAAATGGTTCGTCATTTTGGTATATCACAATATAACGTAAAGTTCATTTTGGTGTATTCTTTTGTTTTTTCAAAAATTACACAAATGTAATTTTTTGAAATCTCTCTCACGCCGTTAATATGCATATTTCGATCGGTTTGTATACATTATTACATTTTTGAGTGGAAGTGCTTCAAATGGCTTCAAATGAAGTTTTTCGAAAAGTCAATAGATTTCTGTGTAAGAGGGCTTCAAATTTCGCATTTACAGTCAAGTTAATCGCCATTTTCTTTAAAATGGCTTCAACATTTTCAATGAAAATTTCAATTTTGGACGAGGTTTTACTGTTCGTTAATATTCTTGAAGTCATATTTCGATTCTACTATTAAGAAACCGAAATGTTGAAAAAAATGTGAAGAAAATGTTATTTTGGTAACAATAGATGGCAGCTGGCCTGTGAATGGATGATGACCTTAAAGCCTATCCACACCAAGGAAATTAGAAAAATTTGCTACGAGAAAGTCTGTGCCATTCTTAGCACCTTTAGTTCTTTATTCCTTTGCTGTGCTGCAGCTTGTTTCTCTTCTTTAACTTTCCTCATTTCTCTCCTTTTTTCTTTTTTATGAAAACGAATATTGGAACTTATTGGTGGAAAATGTTTGGATTAAGGAGTTTATGGTAAAAATAACAATAAAAGGTAATGAAAAAATGAAATATTCAAGGATATAGGCTGATTGCAGCTATCATGAACTCATTAATTGCTCCAACATAGGATGTATCAATGTGCCCCAAACAGCCATTTTCAATAAAATGAATCTCTCAATCAACACTTCATAATTTACGAACCAAAAAAGAAAGAGGAATTGACCAAGAGTAGTTTTACTTACCAGGTATGATATTATTTCATGTTGAAAATACTGAAACAGCTATATAACATAACTGAAATTGTACAACGAAAGTTTACGTTTGAATTACAAAAACACTAAATCACCCGTCTAATTTCATCAAACTGCTGGATCACGCAAAGATGTTGTGTAGCCCGTAGCGTGCGCTACGTTGTTGTGGCATCAGCGCCTCCCCGGGCCCTGAGTCACCCGGCCCGCTGGGGTCGCCTGTGGCCTGCATTCTTTTCGTGCGCGCGCCCTTTGTAGGGGGCGCGGCGCGGGGAGAAAACTGCTTATATTTCCCATCCTTCTTTTTGATCTGGGCTTTGGACCGGCACTGGCGAAGTTAAAAATATTTTTTTAAAATTTATTTTTTATTTTTTTATTTTTTTAATTTTTTTTTTAAATTTAAGGCAGTAAGTGATTTAATATGTGTACACACGACGTTTTGCCATGATCCAATATCCGCAAATCAAAACGCCGAAATACAAAGCCGAAAATCGAGATAAAATATTATATAATAAGCCGTAATGCAGAATTCAGTGTCAAAAATCGTGTCCAGAAGAGAAGCCAGAGTTCAAATATATATATATACCATATATATCCATATATATATATACCATATATGTACTATGCCTATATATATATGTGCGTGTGTGTGTGTGTGTGTGTGTGTGTGTGTGTGTGTGTGTGTGTGTGTGTGTGTGTGTGTGTGTGTGTGTGTGTGTGTGTGTGTGTGTGTGAAATAAGAAAATAACAGAAATCCAGAGAAAGCAACCAAAATCAAAGCCCAAGTCAAATGTAATAATACTTCAGAAAAACGCGAACGCACAGCAAGAAATCTCAACACAAAGTGAGGCACAAAAAACAGGATGGGTAGATTTTGCACAGAGATTTTTATTGCCCCAGTACCCTCCTTGGTGGAGGGTGCTGGAGCCATATAATTTCGCATGTTTTGACCTGCGCGCGGTCCAAGTACCGAGCGACTCCCTCTGTCAGTCAACGCCGGCCGGCCGGCCGCCGGCCTCCGCCGCGTGCGCCGGATATTTCCGCCGTGTTTTTTCGTGCGCCGGATATTTCCGGCATTAGCACTCATGGCACGACCGACCCGCGCCGGATATATCCGGCATTAGCACTGAAAGGGGTAGGTAGCTGTATACAGTAGAGCCGTCTTTTGGAACTATAGTAAAAATACCTGTAATGACCCTGAGAGCAGTAGAAATGGTATATCAAGGGGCCCATGCGTCAATGTACCTCAGTTCCCCCTGTGTAGTATTGGACAAAAGTGTTCTTGGCCATTTGAGACGTATGCCTTCTCGCCGAACGCACGCCACAGAAGCACAGTGGAATGAAATGCCTAAAAGTGGTTAAAATTCAATACTTCTTTCTTCTTCTTCTTCTTCTTCTTCTTCTTCTTCTTCTTCTTCTTCTTCTTCTTCTTCACTTCCAGGAGTTGGCAATGTGCCTGTTCCGTCTTCACAATATTCTTCCTTCTTTCTTCTCTTTCATCATTATTATCAACGGAAATATTATTGCCACCTTTTCTTAGATCTTCCGACATCTTTTCCAGTGGGTCGATAGAGCAATGCCAGATTCGACTGGCGTCCATTCTTTGTATGTTGTCTCCAAGAATCTTTATAATTTTCTATTTCTTCATTTATTTTATAAATGCCCAGATCTTTTCGGATATCTTCATTTCTTATGAGATCATCTTTGGTGCAGACTTTAACTTTCCAGAGTAATCTCATTTCAGCTGCTTGGATTTTACTTTTGTCTCTCTCTTTAATTATCCATGATACACTGCCATACAAAATAACAGGGACAGCCATTGTCTTGTAAAATTTGATTTTTGTTTCTTTCCGTGTTTTATTATGGAGAGTTCCGTTTATTAACCCACATATTGATTGAAATCTATTGGTTTTATTTTCAATGTTCCTATCGACGACTTAACGTATTTCACATCCAAGATAGTTAAAATGTGAAACTTTTTTTAATTAGTTTATTTTTGGTGGCATCAACTACAAATGTCATTAGCGACCGCACCAATTACAATATCTAATACACAGTTTACATGTAGATTTCTAATACAGAATTACATTGTTTTAATACCATAATTATACATTAGTACAATACAACGGCGTTCACAATAATTAGCGCGTTGTTTTGATCTCAAATTTCCGATATAATACCAGTAACTTTACAAAATTTAACCACTTGGTTTTGATAGTCCGGGGAATGTAACAGTGCACTTATGTCCAGTCCCCGCAAGATGTTTTTCCGCTCTAAGGAGAACTTGGGACATGACACTGTGATTTGGTTCAAGGTTAGATTACAGCTACACACATCACAAGTTCGGGGGGGGGGGAGATTCTTTTGTAGTAGATGGAGGTGGCTTAATTTTGAGTGTCCCGACCGGATTCTTGTTATGACCACTTGTTCTCTTCTGCTAAGGTTTTTGTTGGTTACCAATTTATTTTGTTTAGTACTTTGATAATGGGTTACTTTCTATGAAGGTCACTTCTTTTAAGCGTTGTCCAGGTGGAGAAACATTTTTTTACATTATTTTTCCAATATATTTCACTAGATCTTGTAGTGTATTCGAGATTGCCAGTACAGTTTTTGGGTTATCAGTTGTATTTCCACTACACTGACAACTACACTGACAGTTTCCTTCTGCTTTTCTGTATCTTGTTTCATATCCCAAATCAATATTACTTCTTTACCTGACCAGGTAATGTAAAGATACAATTCTTTGATTATAATAATTGATCATTTCACTACTAGTTTCGTTATTGTTGATGCTATTTATTGCAGTGCGGGAATTGGAGTATAAACTGAACTCTGAATGGTTAATTTTTTTAATAAGTTTCATGGCGGTCAAGATGACATATAATTCGGCAGTAAGATGGCTGGCGTAGAAGTTAAGTTGGTGTTTTTAACCAATGCATCTTTCGTTTGCACTGTTGCTTCTGTTCCTTGTGTATTTTTAATTATTTTGGCATAAACTGGATAAAACATCTCGTAATTGTTGGTCGGTTCAGAGTTTATCTCAGATGTCCCAATACCTGGATGAGCGCCTGAGGATAGGTCTACTGAGATATCCGAGATTATCCAAGGAGGAATTTTGCAATTTCTCATCTTTTCTACTTTTCTGTGATCCAAATTAAGTTCTCTAAGTACTTTCTTGTTTTTACATACAATGGTATAAAACGCGAATGCTCTATATACTCTTGTTTTTTATGATATATGTCCTGTACTATGATTGGATTGATGGACGTGGCTGCTTTTAGGGCATATTTGATTATTAGTTCCTTTCTGCGATGAGATAATATGTGTTCATTTGCTTCAATTATTATGCTTCCGATGGGACTGGTTTGAAAACATCCGGTGCATATCCTGAGACCTTGATTATGGACTGTATCAAGTTTTTTGAGGTCACTTTTACCAGCAGATCTGTATATTATTGATCCATAGTCTATTTTGGATCTCACAAGTGCTTTGTATGTTGATAATAGCAATTGTCTATCTGCTCCCCAGTTGTTGTGTGCTAGGCATTTAAGTATGTTGATTCTCCTTTTACACTCATTAACAGCGATCAATATGTGCAACTTCCAAGTCGGTTTATTGTCGAAGTGCATTCCTAATATTTTGGTACTGGTGACAAATATCAGGATCTAATTACCAATTTTAAGCGTAGGTAAGTTATTGATGTTCTTTTTTGAGAATATTATACACTCAGTTTCCTGAGGTGAAAATTTAAACCCTGATTTGAGTGACCATTCATAAATACAATTTAATGCGGTTTGCATAATTTCTTGAGTTGAGTTAATGTTTCTTCCTTTATAGAGCATCGGCGTATTTCCTAATGATCGTGGATAGTTTGATTTTTTCGTCCGCGCCATTTATTGCTAGTAGGAAAAGTGTAACACTTCGGGTGGATCCTTGAGGTACGCCGTTCTCTATTCTTTTCTTCACAGATAATGTTCCATTTGTTCTCACTTGCATGACCCGATCTTCCGTAAAATGTTCGATAAACTGAAACATGCTGTCTCGAACCCCAATTTCGCTCAACTTATGTAGGACTCGATGCATCCATACCATATCGTATGCCTTTTCGATGTCCAGGTTGACAGCTAACACATGTTTGTTGGCAAACGCTTCTTGAATATAGGTGTCTATGCTTTCCAGATCGGAGGTCGTTGAGTGTACTGGTCGAAATACAAACTGATTACTGGATATTATCTTCTTGTAATCGAGATACCATCTGAGCCGACGATTAATATTTTTTTCCCAAATCTTGCACATGTTGCCAGTCAATGATATGGGACTGTAATTACCACTTAGTGTTGGGTATTCTCCGGGATTAGGAATGGGGATCACAGCAGCCGCTTTCCACACTTTTGGGAATGTCTTTTCCATCCATATACAGTTGTATATTTTTAGTAGGATATCTTTCCCTTCCTGAGGTAGACTTTTAAGCAAAATATTAGAAATATTGTCCGGTCCGGGAAAAGAAGTTTCGGAGGCATCTAGTGTTGTGGCAAGTTCTTTCATTGAAATAGGTAAATTAAGGTGCTCTTGAATGTGACAACCTTCTGTGTTCACCACCCGCTGTACTCTTTCTTGTTCATTTTTGTAAGTTTGAAAGGCTTGAGAGTAATTTTGAGAGCTAGCCTGGCGAATTTGTTGGCGAGCTCATTTGCGATATAAACGAGGTCATTAATAACTTGATCATTTTCGGACAGAAGAAAATGAATTTGATTATATCTTTTATTCCTTGTATGGAACTAATTTTTTCCAAGAGTCTTTAACATTATTCACGTTGATAGTGTGATGGTTTATCACAAGGGAGAATAATATAAATGTAACTCATCGCAGTAAACACGATAAGCGCAACAATGGCCGAAGGAAGTGATGCGAAACCGCGATCGTTTAGGAAAAAGAAAAAAACAATATTAATACGAGTGATTGAAGAGGGAGTAGCAGAATACGTAAATATTTTGTTCAAGTAAGAAAGGACACGTCAGAAAATCCGTAGGATAAGAAGTTCACGAAAGAAGTAAGATGACAAAGGTCAAGGAATAAATAAATTAACATGGACGAACGAACAGCTAATCAGGATAGGAGTTCGTGCGCGGAATGAAGTGAAAGGCGCACAATATGAACAAAAGAAGAGAACAGACCAGGGTTGATGAAGACAGAGAGCAGAGCTGATGCAGATAGCAAGCGGATCGAGAGAGAGGGCTGCTCGCGATGTCGGCGTAGTTAAGTTTTAAAAATGGCAGATCGTAAACAGCGTGACTAGGTGAGTGGTGTTTTATACCACGGAACTAAAAGACAGTAACGAAGGAAACTTGCATGTGTGGTGTTATGGACATTGAGAGAACATAAAATATGGTAAATGGAATCGGAACGAAAATATGTTAAATGGAATCGGTCAAGAAGACAGAGACTTCAGAAACGGAAGTAAAACGGGGACGCTTTGATTGAATTTGTTTTGATAATTAATATAAGAAGATAAAGTCTTGGCATAATTAAAATTAAATTTATTATCATATTTTAGAATTAATTATAAGGAGGGAACGGCCAAGCATAGAACAAGAGGGGAGGGAATTGTAAAAAAATGTTCTTTCGTTAATAATAACAAATTGTTGTGTCAAGTGTGTTTCTTTTCTTTTGTTGTTAGTCACAGCAAAAGTGATATAAGTTACAATTGGAACCGAAGCAATAAGAGCAGAAAACATCATAATATTTCTTGTAATAAATACTAAGAGATTTTTTTAAAAATACTACGTAATATTTTTGGCTTCAACTGAATTCCTGTAGAGGCAGATTATCGAACTCACGATAATTTACGTTTACCTGATAACAGCTAATCCCTGTATAATAATATATATTAGAGGGGAAAAGAGCAGTTACAATAGAGGATTATCTAAGTTATCTAGGATTATCCAACTTATCTAGGAGTTGGATTAGTTCCTTATCTAGGAGTTGGATTAGTTCCTTATCTAGGAGTTCGATTAGTTCTCTTTAATTATTCTCCTTGTAACAGCTCTTATTTTTTATATTCGATTTTATTTACATTTGTTGGGTGTTTCTTGTACCGGTTGAACGCATGTTTGGACTGTTTAAGAGCATTTTTACATTTTTCGTTCCACCATGGTACCACGTTTTTTCTTTTTGTTGATCTGGTAATTTCTAGAGAGTCACTAGCTGCTGTTGTTATGGTATTATTAAACGATTTGATTATGATGTCAATGTCGTGTTCTTGAAACATATCAATTTGAGATATTTTCATTTTAATTTGTTCCTGGTAGTTAGTCCAGTTGGCTTTCAAGTAGTTTCATGTGATATTCTCTTGCAGCGGATTCGGGATACATGAAGAATAGTTGATAGTCGTAAAAATAGGAAAGTGGTCACTGTCGTGAGGCTCATCCAGTGCATACCAATTGTATTTAGAGGCCAGGCTGTTGGAACTGAGTGTGAGGTCAATTGCACTACTCCATTACTAATATTGAAGTGTGTAGGTTGCACGTTATGTAGTACTGCCAAGTCAGATTCTTCAATAATAGCTCCCATATTGACGCCTCTTGTGTCAGTTTTATACCATCCCCAGAGGGTATTGTGGCTATTGACATCACCTAATAAAATAAACGACTTACATAATTGTTTTATGATATCCTTCATTTCATTATTTTCGAACTGATAGCTTTTGGGTATATACATGTTGCATATACGTAAAGAAAAGGGAACATGTATTTAAACTGCAATTGCCTCAATATCGGATCTGATATAAAAATGGTTTGCTTTTATAGAATTTTTAACAAAAATAGCAACACCCCCACTTGCAATAGAAAAAGTTGATCTATTTCTATTGTAGCACTTGAATCCTTTTAAATTGCCTGATTTATTTCCTTTGAAGTTGTTTTCCTGCACACATACTATTTCAGGTTTGTATTTCTCACAAAAAAATCTGTATTCTTTCATATCGAGGGGGGAAACCATTAGTGTTCCATTGTCGAATATTCATTAGATGTACTTATATTTATTTAATTTAAGCAGAAGTAGAAGTATCACTTCCTGAGTCTTCTTTAAGTGGGTTACTAATTATTAATTTGTTTATAATTCTGGTGAATCTGTTTTTAATGGATCTTTCTGTTAGGAAAGGATATGTATTAGTCATCATTTGGTTAATAGACTGAGTGTCACAGGAATAGTCTTTTGCTATTATAATAGGATTTTTAGCTCCAAAGGAGTTTTCAAGGAAAATTTTTAAATTGTATGTAATTGAGTGGAAATTGTTCCGTTTTTTCATCAATAATCTTCTGGATAGACTTAATTAGTTTATCAATAGTTTTGATTTGATTGTCATCTTGTGTTACTGTGTTTTCACTTTTATCATTTTTAATTTTTTCTTTTTCTTGGTTGGTTGTTTTGGGATGTCATTATTAGTAGTTTTGGATGTGCAGTTATCAGCGTCAGATTGAGAGGAAGTTTCAGATGTTAAAGTTCTTTTATTCATAATTAGTAAGTTGCTATTATTAACCATACTATGCTCTTTTATTTGCTTCAGGATGTGTTGTGGCACTTCTTGTGTTATCATTGACTCCTGTTCTTAACTTTCATTTAGTTTTTGGTTAACAGGGTGAGCATTTAAGGTGGGGGTCTTGGTAGGGCATTGATTGGCAAGATGACCAACTTGTCTACAAATGAAGCATGCCATGGTGTCACTTGTAAAGTAAATCCTATATGATGTATTGTCAAAAAATATGGTAATTGAATCTGGTATCTTGTTAATGTCCTCTGGGTTAATAAAAATCTGTCTCCTAAAACTCATAATGTGTGAGAAACCAGGTTCTGTAACTCCTGCTTTGATGAAAGAAATTTTAGAGTGATTTTGATGTTTCTCTTGTTTAGTTCTCTTTCAATTATATCATGAGGTATGATAGGACAGACATTTGAAATGATAATTCTTTTTTGTTTACTTATTAGGAGCCTGATTGTTAATAAGTGGTTTTGGATATTAATATTATTATGATTATCAGTAATATGGTCGGAGATTTCCTTACTGTTTAAGAAAACGCAGACTCTGTAGTTATAAATCCTAGATATAAACCTTATATTCGTACAGTCAACAATTGTGGCTAGCTTATTTAAATAGGCTTTTATAGTAAGTCCTTCTTTTGATTCAATTACTATAGCTTGATCCTTGTTGGGGAATACATCACTTGTGGCTGCGCTTGCATATTTCTTACCTTCAGAGTTGTTCGACATGTTGGCAGATTCTTTGGTTATGTTGCTGTCAACATTTGGTATAATAGGACCAGCCAGCTGCAACCGCAACCGACTTGAATGTATTATTGTAGCTTTTTCACTAGATATTCCATATAACTAGAACACTTGACACTTTGTACTAATGCACTCATATCACAGACTTCCATGCGGACACGCAGCTAGAACGATGTTGACACTACGGAATCCTTGAGTCAGATGGGTGAATACAAAACGCTGTGGCCACAATATTACGCACATTCGCAATAAATGTGAATAGTTGGCTCAGTAATCTGGCTCACACTGCGTGAGGTAGATTTCATATTTTTCAGCAATATAATTGATTTTAGAAATGTTTAAAATGTCGCATGCAACAGCTGTTGATGTTATTATGCCCTTATTATTATTATTATTATTATTATTATTATTATTATTATTATTAATGAAAAATAATTACTGTTAAATACCTAAAATGACTTAATTTCGACAAATAAATCTATTGTACTGTTTTTATCTACTATTAAGAACGTTTACCATGATCAATAATGCTGAAAACCCAATTATTGTTTTCAAAGCTCAATAAACTCTGTTATTATTCTCTAAGGACTGCGAAACATATATTCATTAACACAGAAATGAATATTTTTCGTTGAGATCGTTCCAAAGGAAACATCAATAGTTTATTAATAAACTTGGCATCAAAGACTTTCTCGAGAAAACAAAAAAGACCCTGAAAGATGTATTCAAATAATTAGCATATATCATACGGGCAAATCCATTAGAACTATAGTCACAAAATATAAATACGTGAAATATAATGCCATCGAGTGTTCGGTATCGCATTCTTCATTTCTAATAAAGTAAAGAAACGACATACTTGAAGGAAAAAAGAAAGCGTTTTGAACCCATTTAAACCTGCCAAGAAATATAAGTCACAGATTCTGGCTGGCTCCCATCACTAGCAATCAAATAACTATGTTTACCAGAATTTTCTGCTAATATTCATAATCTCGGCGATGATCTAAACACATACAACGATACGGCACATACGGCGATGACCTTAACATTACAAGGTATCACAGAAATTTTGCTGCCTTGAAGAAATTGAAGAGAACCACAAATAAACACATGAGTTATGTTTCTGTGACTACATCATGAAAATCCTGAGAACGTGGATGATCAGTTACCAATAAGCATTGAAAATCAAGAAACAATGATATCAAAAATGAACATAAATTCGATGATACGTGATTTCAAGGTTCAAGAATACAGACATAAAAATAAAGTTCTTGAAAGCGATTTATTGCAGACACAGTTTATGTATGGAAATACGGTATGAAGACCCTAAGTACAGAATTAAGATGAAAGCATTAAACAAGCAGCGATTCTCAATTATGTATAGTCTGAAATTAAATATCAATGAAGTTTTTTCAACAAGAGCTGATACCAAATTAAATAATTAGAGACTATAAAAAAAGTTCACTGTGATATAGAACACCAGTTGAATTATTTAGTCTCCATTACTACAAAATTACTGTTATTAGGATTTAAATATAATTTATCAAATTTTAATTAACAAATAATCATATTTCACAACTTTAAAAATGGTTTCATTGGAAATTATAACAAAAGTATTCTTTACAAATTGGAAGTGAGAATTAACCATAAGAAGTATCCCTAGAATCTTTAATGAATTATGTTACATAGTGGGTCGTGAAATTCACTTATAAGAACGTCCGAGCCAATTCGGTGAATGTAAAAACAAAGCCGTTCGTATCAACAGCTCGTCAAGACAAATCAGCCATCAAACACGTCAAGAAAAAAAGAAGAATCCCTCAGTAATTGTACCGTCTAGTTAGTGCCCCGTAATTCGTGGACTCGCAGGCGCTTCTGGGACACATCTGTAGCTGTAGTCAACCCCTCACCCCGACGCGCCCTACGCCAGGCGGGTTCAAACAGCGCGGATCGGAGCATCAGCTTCTCGTTAAGACTCGTAGCACACAATAATATAATCGAAAGAAAAAAAGACGAAGCGCGCTCGCCGCAACGTGGCATCGCGCCAACAAATCCGTCACAGGGTTTGATTTTTTATTTCTCTGATTCGCGGCGCCGGCCCCTCCCCCTCCTCATCCTCCTCTCCCTCCCCTTTCGCCCTCATCGTCGTCTTCCCACTCTCCTCTCCTCACCGCCCTCTTCGGCTCGCCTGCCTCCTCCTATATTTCCCTCTCCCCGATGTCGTCCTTTCCTTCTCCTACTTCCAATATGTGCTCTCATTCTTTATATATCCTTCCATAACCTCACCCACCTTCTTTCTCTCCTCCATCTCCTCCTTGCATTCCATCTCTACTTTTCTTCTCCAAAACCACCCCTCCTCTTAATTTCCTCCACCCACCCTTCTCCTTTTGTCCGCCCTCTGACATCGCCATCCTTAACTTTTCTTCCATCTCCTCCTCGTCCACCACCCTCTCACTCTTCTACGGCATCCTATCCTCTCGTCTGGCGAGAGGCGTCCGGCGCTCCGAGCAGCAGAGCCGCGCGCTCGCATGACTCCGGTTGTTGTTGGACTCGCGCCTCTTCTCGTCTCGCGCCGCGTCGCCCCGCTCTCGGCCTGCGAATGAAAATGCCTCCTGTTCTATTGGGCGGCTAACTGGGTTCACGTAAGGCACGAGTGCGGCGGTGACGCTGCCAATGAAGCCGTGGGAAGAACACACGGAGACGAAATGGAGCCAGCGTTATTTTTTTAACAGTGTTGTATTGTAGTTTAGTGTAGTAGTTAAAAATATGGAAATAAGAAAGTACATAAAATGAATAAATGAAAGGAAGAGGCAAAATGATAGACTTCCCAAACTCTCTCTTTATTTTGTACTTCTACATAGGCAAAAGTTGTTTTAAACGAAGACTTATTGTTTGCATTCAAATATTTTATGATGATTTACTATGTAGCAGGTATACTATTATCATCTCAAAATTGTTAGTACAATTCAGTACGAGGTGCTCTGTACATACAACTGTACAAACCATGCTTTAATTTTGAGAAGTAATTTCTATTGTCATATTAAATGAAAGAGGTATTTTATTTATGAAAATTTTCTGTGATAGAACATGTACATTTACTACAATATATGTAGACCTGGAAATTGAAGAAGTAATCACTAAGAAATCACTGAAAGCTGAGGAAGTAAAAACAAAATACGTTTGTTCTACTTTCAATAATTTCGAATAAAATGTACCAAACAGAAGAAAGTTACACTTTTCGAACGAGAAAATTTGCTTATAGTTGTTCTACATTTTCTTGCTACAATACCAGGGTACAGAGACACAAGTAACATATTCAAATTTAAGTTGTACTTGATTGAAACGAGTTGTACAAAATTGAGTATTAAACACTTTTTCTTAAATCGCTTTCGTTTCACAATAACTGACGAAAAAACCTTCAATTTAAAAGAAAAACTTTTATAACCATCTCGATTGAAATACTTTAAGTGACGTCGACGTTACTGAAATGGCAAATGGGAGGCGTCAAGCCTACAAAAACTTTGTTTCCCAAACTTCTACGTCGGGTCGTAGATGTTTAGAAGAACTTGTTGAATCTGATCCAGGAAATGGAGCAAGGGAGCAAAATCACACATCTAATTGTGTATAAACTACTGCCACTCTCCCAGAAGGCCCAAGGACAAACACGACAATTCAGTAATCTGGATCAGAAAGCGTAACAGATCTTTAGATGATACGCTTTTCCCGAAAGAAAAAAAAATGACGAGAAAGATCCTATTACCACTAGAATTTTACAGGTAGTTATGTGAATATTGTGCAGATATCTAATTTAACCTGATTTCAATTCGAATCTATGAAATATATCTTTTTTCTAAGGAAATTGTATTTATTCTCTACAATAAAAATGAACGAAATAAGACCGAATTATTTAAGAAGAGTTGTCAACAACCTATCAGATTGTAAATTTTTCTGATATGTGAAGTTGTACTAATCATACTATAAGAAACTGTTTTCAATACAATAAGTGCTAGGATTTAAAGTACATAAGAAATAACTACGAGTAAAAAAAACAATTTGAAAACGATTCTGTAATCAAATTATAGAAAACTGATAATTATATTGTTAGTTTTCAAAGAAAGGAGATTTCTAGCCTTGATAATTTGTAAAATGTTTTCTGTTAATCCTCTTTATCTTCTGCTGAGAGACAATTCAGAATATGAAACATGATCAATAGATTTCAAAGAATTTTTTCTCGTTACTTTTTTCAAGTACTTCGTGTAAAGACCATTTCACATTTAGAAATTATATTTACAGAAAACAAGTGTAGTTCATTGCTGACATAACTATCCCATTCCGATGTACAACTCAAAAACTAAAGTGGAAAGAGAATTGAATGGAAGCATCAGACGTACGACGCTAGTTACGCTGAATTTCAGACGAAAATGATTTTACGAGGGGTAGGGAAGGATATAAGACGTTTTTTTCTTCAGTTATTGCCTTTTAAATCCGATTGTACCACCTTCCCATGTATCATTCACGTCTCCCAAAAAAAAAAGTTCATCTTTAGAAGTTATTCAGATAGGTTGCATCCATGAAAAAAATATAACTCCTACAACGGAGATTACTGCACAGAAAGAGAAACGATAAATAACACAACAACGTAACCCCTCACTTCACTGGTGGGAAAATTAATTCAATTGGAGTTTTAATAAGAAAGTAAAACTTCCGGTAAAGAACGGAAAGTGAATGACAGGATGCGCGGTAGAGGATGAAACGAACGGCAAGGGAAGACATATAGAAAGAGACTTCGTAGTGGTGTTGGTGCTGGTGGCAGTTGCAATGCAGATGGCGGTGGCGATGTGGGTAAAGATAGTGGTGGTGGTAGTGGTGGTGGTAGTGGTAGTGGTGGTGGTAGTGGTAGTGGTAGTGGTAGTGGTAGTGGTAGTGGTAGTGGTAGTGGTAGTGGTAGTGGTAGTGGTAGTGGTAGTGGTAGTGGTAGTGGTAGTGGTAGTGGTAGTGGTAGTGGTAGTGGTAGTGGTAGTGGTAGTTGTAGGGGTAGGGGTAGGGGTAATGGTAGAGGTAGAGGTAGAGGTAGTGGTAGTAGTGGTGATGGCGGTGGTGGCAGTAGTGCCGGTGGTGGCGGTGGCGGAGACGGTGGCGGTGGCTGCGGCGTCTGTCACTGCTCTTGTTTGCCCGACCTGCGGCCACGGAGCAACGGCGGCTAGGGCAACAGCGTCGGAGTGGTGGAAGCAGCGACAGAGACGGCGGCGGCGGCGGGAAGGTCGGTCGCACTGTGTGACTGGTTTGCATCTAAAATGGATGAGACCATGAATAATGGAGACCTGCTTTGGCCCGGCCGCCCCCGCTCCCCTTCGGAGAGAGCTTCTTCCGTCTTCCGCGAGAGCGCGCGCGGGGCGGAGGGCGCCGCCGGCGGGTCGCCGCCGCTCGCCGGGCTCTTGAGCTTCATTAACGAGATGGATGGATAGCGGCTGCTGATACGGCACGCGAGTTAACAGCGCCGACTTACTTTCTATTACGTTAGGCTGTTTGTTTTGTATAAAACTCTTTCCTTCGCAGCGCCCTTCAACTTACCGGCGCGCCGGCGCCCGAGTTGACGCCGCGCCGGGGACTCGCCTGTCCGGGGAGCGTCTTGCCATAGGAGTTTGTGGGCAGGGGCCTGCGGGATGGCTTATCGTCGTGCGTGCGAAGTAACTGTTGGTAACTTACGAGCGTACCCTAAGACGTGGTAGCTGGAATGACATGAATCCTTCCTGCATGTCTTTGTCATTATACTTTATTATGGTAATTTTTTTAATGTTATAAAATTACATTTGTACAATTGAAAAGTTCATGAATCACTTTATTCAGACTAATTATAATACCATTTTATAACACTTTGTTGACGTTATTTATCTGAATTATGCAATGTATTAACTGAAGGGAACAACTGAAGATACTAATTCACATAGGACAAAGTTTGTGTTTAAAATTCTCCATAAGAAATTTCATTTAAGATACATTCATAGTAAGTATGATGTTTCCCTTTTTCCATGTCGTACTTTGTCTTCTCCCTCGAATTGGATATAGATGTTCTCTTTTGTAGTCCACTATTTGAACTCTTTTGAAATGATATTGTAGTAGCTGGAAAACAATCACAAATATTTACAGTACTTACTTTCTACTTTTCTAGGATTCTGCTCTTTTCTGTGGTTATATATCATTCCCTGCTGCATCCCTTTTTGTTGAACCATCGATTAACGTAACTTATTTCATAACAAAACAGAATTCAAAATATAATGAAATTTTCGGGAAGGAACCGTATGGAGTGGGCTTTCCTGTACCAAGGCACCGAGGGCACGCAAGATAAACGCGTCCAGATGAAAGACTGCTGGCGGCTTTTGGTGTCAGTGAGCGCGGGAAGGCTGAAGAGTCTGCGCGCGAGGGTGCGGTCGCCTCCGCCACAGGTGGCAGCACTGCGGTAGAGAAAAGGGCGACCGCGCGTGTGAGATTTTTTAATTGCAAAGGACGCTTTATGCTCGAGATAGTCAACAGGTTTCTTTCATGTGGCGTGTGTGGCGGTTGTGTTTTTCGCAGAGGAGGGAAGTTCTCTTATCTGGGAAGCACGTTTTGAGGTTATGCCGCACTTAAATACACTCATACTGGGAGTGCTGTGTGTGAGAAAAAAAAACAACTAATGTAGAGAAATCTGATGGAGTTGTTCTTTTTAGGCAATCAAATTAATTTTATTTTCGTTTCTTTTTCGCTTGTTCCCTTAAAGACTTAAATGAGATAACTGTAAGCAACGAAACTGTAACTGAAGTTCATTCATTTTTATTTACCAATACGTCACAATTACTTTGTATTTACGCCATCTTCTTATTTTAACCAACCAAATCTGCTTATATTCTCTTTTGAGTATTTTTTAGCAGGTTTGAATTACTTTTAATTAGCATATCCTGGCGCCCTCGGCGGATATTTTCACGTTAAAATATCTTATTTGTTCTTTCATGTTCATAATTAGAATTCATTAGTTCATAATTAAAAATGTATTATAGTCATATTACAGTTGCCCGGCTTGTCCATTGTCGGACATAGAATGTTACATTAAAAAGTATGGATGAAAATATGTTGTTGTTTTTTCGTTAGAAAATTGCGTTTAACTATGTCAATCAGATGAATTACGTCGTAACGCTTCATGTAAATACCGGAAAGAGAGCACAGTAATTAACAGCATTAAAACGATCAAAAACACGTGATTTTCTACAATTCTTCCAGAAGATTCTAGAGGGAACTGGCTAAGAATAGTGCCAATCGATTTGTCTTGCCCAGAAGAATCAAATTAGCTATTGATCTCCTCTGTAGGTACGTTTGTCACTCAACACGAGTCTTAGTTGCTTTAAAAAACAAGGTTTTAGAGAAATTTCTTACAATATCCTGGATGGATCAGTAAACCCATGATCAGCTCCTTATCAGGAGACTGAGACGTCTTGAATGACACCTCGTTTGTGTCGATTGGTGAACCGGAAGAAATGTAACCGTGAGTGACGGCAGACGGACGGAGCTAGCTGGAACACTAAATAAATATTTTATTATTGGGTTTAACAGTTAATGCAATAGGTACAACCATCATTCGAGTATTTCATTACATTATTATGCAAATATTTCATGTTTTAATTGTGATTTACACGTCTTGTATTTTGTTCTGTAAGTTGAAACTTATGTTCTGTAAGTTGTTACTATTTTTTTCTGCAAGTTGGAACTTATAAACTGGAAATTTGTTGAAACAAGTAAAGTTATCTACAAAACCGCCAGTCTACAAAATAATGTAGACATACGTAGGTTATTGTAGGTCAACTAAACATATAGAATAAAGATTGCGGCAGAAACAATTAGTCAACATGAATTATTATTAGATGCTGTGGAAAAAAGTAATAAGGAAAAAGAGATGAAATAAAACTGTAATACTAAATGAATAATTACGAATTACATAGAGAAAATAAAATGGATGTAACAAAACAGGCAAATGTCAACGAATATATTGTATCCACGTGGAAACGAAAATGTTAAAGAAGAGAATATGAGAATAAATCGGACAAGGCATTAAAACAAGTAATAGAAGGATAAAAAGTTATGGAACTATCAAAATTAACTAAAAATGGTGTTACAACAGCACACACTTTCTCGCATTATTTCCATTTTTTTTTTTTTTTTTTTTTTTTTTGCAATTCTCGAAATTTCACAGAGTTCAGACCAGAAATGAGACTGGCAATCTTGCTTTATCGGAGGAAAAAATCAAAGAAATAGTTTGGAGTCGTTTTGAGTTATTTTTATAAACTGCATTAACTTCAAGGACTGGGCGAGAACAACTAACTTTTCAAAAAATTGTACATGACCTTATACAATGATATGTTTCTTTTTAAAACAGATTTCATTAAGAAAAAATAATTATCAATATTGTAAATGTTATCTTTTTGCAATTTTCGAAAATGTAGGTGTGAAAAAGGATCCGCGACATTTTTACGTCTTTTGCTATATCAAAGAAAAAATTACAGAAAAAAAATTGGAGGCGTTTCTGAAAAAAAAACTGTTCGAAAATTGCCTGTAGTCGATTTCATGTAAAATTTCGCGAAAACTACTATTTCGAAAAGTTGTACATGACCGGTCTTTAAAGAACATATTGCATTAAGGTGGAAGATATAGCTTATAGCAGTTATGAGAAGAAATAAATGAGGTCATCTTCGTCAACATATTAGCTTTATTTACATATTAGCACGAACAGATGTGCAGAGGGACAGACATTTCGCCCTCAACTAATTTTTCTGGATCAAAGACCTAAGTAAAACGTGGATTCTGATTACACGAGTTAAATACAATAATTTAATACATAAACAAACAAGATTAACTTTTTCGATACCAAATTCCCCCATCCCCGCCCCATTTTCTGTTGAGAAAGCACCGATTTTTCCCGCAGGATTACTGTACTTTCTCTTTACTGGGTAAGTACGTAGTCAGGCGAGAGAGTAAAATGACAATGGAATGAACTAGTTTCTCGCACGAATATAACTAGAGAAAAAAATGTTCCCCCTTGTTCTCATATTGAGAAGAAAATGTAAAAGTGTAAGAGTTAAAGTAATGACTTGAAGTTAAACGAAAGGGTAGTTAAAATAAATATAGGTTCAAACGTAAATCATTTTCCACCAGAACAAGTAAGCACACACGAACAACAGGACAAACCAAATCTCCACCGCTTGTTTGATTGAAACCCTGCTCCCGAGGGCAAAGGACAGAAAGGGAGAAGAGGGAAAGGAAAAACGCGAGAAGGCCCAAGAAAGAGCAGTTAAAGTAAATCGCTACTCCCTCAAATTCCCTGGTTTCCCATCCGCACGCCACGCCACCATATCAAGCAAATCTCTACCCCCAGTTGTCCGGAAAGCCGTTCCCCGAGGGACCGCGCTGCAGGGGAGAAGACAGCCAGCGTTTAGCTCCCCAGCGGCCCGCAGCGCTGCGCGGCGACACGGCTGCCCCCGGCGGACTCGGCCACCGGCTGCGCGCGCGGGCTGTTTGGGCAGCGTCGGGGGCCGGCGGAAGGACCCGCTGACACGGCCCCTCGGTGTCCGACACGGGCGCGCGGGCCTTCGGGACTCGGCCACGGCACT
Source organism: Teleogryllus occipitalis (assembly GCA_011170035.1). Lineage (NCBI taxonomy): Eukaryota > Metazoa > Arthropoda > Insecta > Orthoptera > Gryllidae > Teleogryllus > Teleogryllus occipitalis. Next base: position 194,417 of record BLKR01000756.1, on the reverse strand, counting down.
GCCGCCGTCGTCACCCCAAACGCCGCCACCACCATCGTCGCCGCCGCCGTCCCCACCAACAGTGGTACCGCTATCATCAGACCCAACGCGACCATCACCGCCGCCTTCACACGTCCATTGTCACTGCCTCCACCAACAGTGGTACCGCCATCATCAGCCCCAACGCGACCATCACCGCCGCCCTGACGCGCCCATTGTCGCCGCCTCCATATTCATTGTCGCCGCTTCCTCAACAGTAATACCTCTCGTCACCCTTCCTCATCGATAATATGTAATGATCGCTACCTCCACCAACAGTTATACTGCCTATCGTCTGCCCCCACCTACGACACGACCATTGTCACAGTCTCCACCAACAGTGCGCTCTCCATGTTGAACCCCAATGCCACTATCACTGACGCCTATGAAGCGTCCATTTTCGCTGCCTCCGCCGACAATGCTATCGCCTTTGTCACCTTCATCTACATGTGATGGTCGCCTCCTCCACCAAGTGATACCGCCATCGCAACCCACCACATACATGTCCATTGTGACTGCCTCCACCAACAGTGCTACTGCCATCGGCGCTCCAATGTCACTACCAACGTCACTACGTCGCGCCCATTGTCACCACCTCCACCAACAGCCTTCAACACCCCACCTACGACACGTGATGGTCGGCGCCTCCACCAACAGTGATATCGCCATCACCCCCCAACCAACGGCACGTACATTGTTACCGCCTCCATCAACAATGGTATCGCCGTCGTCACGCCCACTTACGACACGTAATGGTCGCCGCTTCCACCAACAGCGAAAGCGCCATTGTCACCTCCCACGTACGACATGTTCATTGTCACCACCTTTCTCAACAATGGTATCGCCTTCGTCAGCTCCACGGACGACACGTGGTCGCCGCCTCCACCAGTGGTACCGCAATCATCATCCCCAACTACGATGTGTCCATTGTCACCGCCTCCACCAACAATGGTACCGCCACTGTCGACATCGCCCTCGACTTCGACCAATAGCGGTACCGCCATCGCCACAGACTGTGGAACTACCTCCTCCATTACCACAGCTGTCTTCCCCAATTTTGCCGCCACCGCTAACACATATCATCATCTCCATTTCTGCCGTTGCCTTCAAACTGTATATTGTGCGCATGAGCGTATGTGCGAGTTTGCGTTCTCTGCAAATTTGGTTTAACACGTGTAAGTGTAAGAAAAAGAACCTAAAAACACTGCCAGCCTTTGCTAAGATTGATACACCAATGCGTATTGTTATAACAATATTCATCTACAAGCCAAAGCTTCTGTGTTCTGCTAAGTTAGATTTAAGTGACAAGAAGAATGTATATTATTGTCACTTACCATCTCACCTTGTTCCCGTAAGTGCGGTGCACGCTATTAGGGCTCTCAGAATAAAATTAAGTCTTATTTAGAGAGACGATATAAGAAAAACGTCCACCCTGTGTCTATCGGAGACTTCAATACCGTCTCCTCGACCCATATCTTCGCCCAATAACATCTTCACCACTTGCAACCCCACCGTTCTGGCTGCTACCACCACCACCACCACCACTACCACTGCCGCCAGCACCATCGTCGCCACTGGATCAAAGGTACGCGACGCCATCTCGTGATTGCCGGCGCCAAACACGCTCCCTGGGCGATGTATGCCGAAGGGGCGCGTTAGTTAATTAATAAACAGGCTAAACGGCGACGGCTGCGGTCGCGGCGGCGGCGGCGGCTGCAGTGGCGTCGTGCGGTGTGTACCGTGTGAGGATTATTAGATCTCGCCCACCTCTGGGCGACGTCCGTCGGGAGAGGGCTCGGGTTCAACCCTCGGGGCGGCTGACGACCGTGGTAGCAGCTCTCGACCCGGCGGACGTCGCTCGCGCAGGCGGTGGCGGCACAGGGCACGGAGGGAATGACGGCGACTATGCAGTTAGCAGCGATGGCGGTGAAAGCGGTGGGGGAGGCGGAGATGGCAGGTGTGGAGGGGTGTGTGGACGACAGTGGAAGTGGCGGCGGAAGTGGCAATGGTGGCGGCAATGACGGTGAAGGTGGTGGTGGCGGCATTAACGGCAAGAGCGGCGACCAACCATGGGCAGCGGATGACAACTTGCTGGCCCTCATGTAATAGCACATGTGACCGGGCGGTGGATACGACAAAAAATGACTATAGTGATGAAGGGAGAAGTTGTAAAAGAGTGACAAGAATAATAATAGCAGAGTTGAAGAGGACATGGGCCTCTAGAACCTTACTGAACAAGACACTAGGTATTCTCGTTTATATCAAATACTCAGGACAGCTTTCAAGAAAGCAGAGAGCAGAGGTTTATATGTGCAGCGGAAGATTTGGTAATATGTCAAATTCCCACTGCATTTTGAATAAATACATTGCATTTCTATATATCACGACAATGAATGTGGCATGGGTGCATCTGCTGGCACGAATTGAAAGTGACAATCACAATACCATAACAATAGACATGATGGTCATAATGAGACGACTGCATAATGAGACACTCGATGGAGTCTCTAGGGGCGACAGAATCTGCGAAAGCACGGACGGCAGAGCAGGCTTGGCGACGGTGATGACAACGACGACGGCAGTGCCTCTGGCGGAGGCGGAATCGACAGCGGCGATGGCGCCAACGGCAGGAGGGGCAGCACCATTATTGACGGCGGGCGGGGGGGGGGGCGAGCGCGTCCAGGGCGCTGCCTGCGTGTCCCTCACCTCTTCGCGGCGCCCGGGGCGCCCGGCCTTCGGGGGCCTTCGGGGCACAAGCAGCTCGCGCCCGCAGCCGCGGCCCCCGAGGCGCCCGCGCGGGGGTAATGCGTTCGACAAGCAGGCGCTGATGTCCCGCAAACACAAGCACGCGCGAAGGGACTAGCGCTGCGGCCAAGGAGATCAAACACCACTCGAGGATCAACTTTCGTGTAGTGAGTAAAATTGAAGCTTTCGAGAGTTTTCACTGATGTTCACTAAATCATATAAAAATGAAATATTGAGTAAGACAAATACATTATACATCTGGAGAACCATAATTTCCAGCACACCTTGCCGTTAATATTAACAGCAACCGCCAAGGGACCAGGGTTGCGGCAAAGAAGATCAAACAGCACTCAAGGATCAACTTTCTAATTCAAAATTGTGGTGAATAAAACTGAAGCTTTCGAGAATTTTAACTGCCGTTTACTATGCCGTGAAAATGTCATACTGAATTCGATCAATATATATTCATGTTTTCGCGCGCACCTTGCCGTTAATACTAATAAATCGCAAGAAAAAAATGCAAACACAGTTCATCGGATTCAAAAAGTTTATTTAAGTTGCGCCGTTCTAAATATGATTTGGAGATTGTAATGTAATAAAGGAGATTTGTGTACTAGCTCTTTCATGGGCAACACCCTCGCATATGTCATGGAAAAGTTTAGATGCACTAAGGGTTTATGGATATGTGATTGTAACCAGCATTAGGCCGCACCTGGCTCACCTCAAGCCGGTGTATTATTTCGATCGAGACGCCCAACTGTTCACAAAATTGACCTCATTATCAAGACAATAATTTAACGTCTCGAAGCAGTTTCCCTGATAAACGATGGGAAACATTTTTTTATAATTTATCGCTCAGACATTGAGGCTCAGTTCTATTATTTTTAATGTTAATATTACCTTTATTTTGTTTTGTCGATTAAATATTAATTAGAAAATAATAAACAAGGCTAAATTAAAATCGCGTGAATGTTAATACTTAACAACTAAACCAGTTTTAAAAAACAAGTTTCAAATACATCGACGGTTTTGGCGTGATGTATTATTAACATTCACGTTATAATTTTGGGGATGTTTTAAAATATTCATTCTTTTGTCGACGACGTCTAATTTCTACTCCCACTAAGGTGTAGTATCCCGAAAATTACCTTTGCATGAAAACTGTACAAGTCTGAAGAACCTCCATTAAGAACACAAACAAGGTTTTGCTGTACCTGTCGCTAATTTATCTAGAACATGCTCCAACTATCGTTATTTCATTCTTCCTGTACATCATTGTTTTCCGTCTCAGTCTCATGACCGCTTCCCTTTCTTCCCTCCAACCACTATGACGATTTTCCCTCTGTTCTGTACCCCATAACCTCGCCTCGCTAGGGGAGTACCAGTATCTGTATCTTCGAGAGATGGCCATCGATTCCAACTATTATTGCGTTGGCCGGAGGGAGTCAAGCATTGGTCATGAAATGATCAATCGCATGCCATCTGAAACTGAAATACGACCAAGCCCCAAAATCATCCAAGCTCCACATCCTCGGTCAGAGGCGAAACCGGACCAAACCCGAAAACGGCACAAAAATAGCCAATCTTGTGAAGTGCTTGAGTCCGAATATGACCTTCACCCGAAAACTGTCCGAGTCCGAAAAAATTCCAGCTAGAACACAATTGAAATGCTGCAGTCCCCGTAACCAATTCAATATAACTCTGTTCCTGTTATCATTATTTCATAGTTTCATTTATCAGTTTTCTCTCGTTTTATTCCGTGGCCTGTTCTACTCCCATCAGCATTAACGATACAATGCTGCTCTGCACCCATCAACTCGCTTCTCCAACGGAGACATAATGAGTTTCATGACTCTGGGAGACGCCTATGGATTCGAACCGTCATCGCGTTGGCTGGAGGGGATCAAGCGGCAGCATTCGGATGCAAAGAAAGACTCCATCTGAGGCCAATGAGGGAATATAACCAAGCCAGGAAAGCATTCTAGCTCCAAACCAACGGTCAGAGACGAAACAGGATCGAGCCCTAAAATGGCACAAAAAATCCCAAACTTCTGAAGAGCATGGGTCTGAAAATGACCTTTACCCGAAAACGGTTAGAGTGCGAAAAACCCCTCAGTTCCAACTAGAACACAGCAAAAGTCATGCTGCACCGTCCTCACATCACACATATGCTTCATATGCTCATTTTATTGTTATTACAGTCTTCATCATTTTTTCTCATTCGTCTTATTCCCTCCGACTCATACTGATGATACACTCTCGCTCTGCACCCAACACTTCGGGGGTGTGGTATGCTTCATACCTCCCGGAGATTGCCATCAATTCCAACCGTCATCGCGTTGGCCGGAGGGGGCAGCACTCAGATGCAGTCGGATGCAAATGCAGCTCGTCTGAATACTGAATATCAAATATGACCAAGTCCGAAAACCATCCAAGCACCAAATCCTCGGTCAAACAAACAAACTTACTCAAACTTTAGAAGGGTTTGAGTCCGAAAATGACCCTAGTGCGAAAATACCTCTGGTCCGAAAAATTTCCAGTTCCAACTCGGACAGCGAAAGTTCTGTTGTACCCGACCCCAATTTATATATAACTCGCTCCTTTTATTGTCATTTAACTCTTTCATTTTTCCCCTTCGTCTTATTCCCTTGACAAGCTGCTGCTCACTTCCATCAACATTGACGGTACTCTCCTGCTCTGCACCCATCACCTCGCCTCCCCAGCGGGGTGCAGTCCTACTCTCAAATATGACCAAGCCCGAAAACCATCCAAGGTTCAAATCCTCGGTCAGAATCGATACTAGACCGAGCCCGAAAACGAACAAAAATACTCAAACATATGAAGGACTCAAGCATATAAAGACAGAAAATGACCTTAGGGCGAAAATAGCCCCAGTCCGAAAAAAAATCCATCCAGTAAGCACACAGCGAAATTTCTCCTGTACCAAATTCACGTATAATTCGCTCCTTTTATCGTTATTTCACTCTTCATTCTTCCCTTTCGTCTTATTCCGTTGCTTGCTGCTATTCCTTCCCATCCACATTGACGATACATTGCTGCTCCGTACCCAAAACCTCGTCTCCCCAGCGGGGGAGCAGCCCTAGTCTCAAATATGACCAATCGCGCAAACCATCCAAGCTTCAAATCCTCCGTCACAATCGATACTGCACTGAGCCCGAAAATGAACAAAAATACTCAAACATATGAAAGGCTGTAGGCCGAATATGACCTTAGGGCGAAAATAGCCCCAGTCCGAAAAAAATTCCAGTTAGCACACAGCGAAATTTCTGCACTTCCGAATTGACTATTACTCGCTCCTTTTATAGTTATTTCACTCTGCTTTCTTCCCTTTCGGCTTATTTCGTTGACTTCTGCTATTCCCTCCCAACCACATTGACGATACACTCCTGCTCTGCACCCATCACCTCGCCTCCCCAGCAGGGGAACAGTAAGCTTCATACGGCCATCGATTCCAACCGTCATCGCGCTGGCCGGAGGGGGTCAAGCGGCAGCAGTCGGATGCAAAGAAAGACATAACTCGGAGGCGTGGGCGGGGGGCGGAGGCGCATAAAGCCAAGGCGATAGGGCCCCGGTGCGCTCTCCATCGGCCGGCGAAGGGGGGGGGAGCGAGTTAAGGCCTTTATAGGGCACAATTAACTTTTCACGACGGGGCGCGCCCGGTGCGGGAGGTCGGAGGCGGGAGTAAGTGAAAGGCACAAGGCGGACGGCGCGCGGCCCCTATGCCTTGTCCGGCCTTAGCTGAGGCTGCCTTCTGTCGATTATAATGCACCTTCCTTTTTGACCAAAAATAAGATACTAACGAAATCAGAGGGACAACAATATGGCACGGACTTTCTAAAACAATTTGAGGCGGTTATGTAAAATGATAATGAATGTGTTGCAAATTATACTCCAATTTAAACACAGTGGCACTTCAAGGTCAGGAGCTGGAAGCAGAGGGGGACAACGTCATCCAATCGACAGTTCCAATACTCAACATTTAAGTCGTTTTGAAGCTCCCTATTGGATGATAGTGAAACACTCCGTTCAGCTCGTGCTCTTGAAGTGTCACATGTTTAAATCGGAGTAAATGTACCTCTAATCACCCTATCATGTACAAATATATAGTATTTATTAAAATGCGTGAAATACAGTATGTTTTCTATAACTCAATTGATAAATAAAATTGATCTTTGAAATGCCTACGTGGCGAACGATGGCTTAAGTCCTTTTTCGCGATCAGGGATCCCCGATACGGGTATTTCCGACAAACTCAACATCGAGTGGTTTTTGCTCCATTATAATCTCTCTGTATTGCCTCTTCGAGTACGTACGAGTTCGGGTATACAGAGTACGTCTTACATAGTGCTCATCGGAGGTTAATTTCTTTCAATACATTACGTTCCCCATTACAATTTCGAAGTTTCAAAATTGACAAAATATTGAATTTCTTTGTAGTAAATGTTTTGAAATCGTGCTGCAGGAAATTTCATTTATCGTTTTACTGGAATTTTTCGATTTTGATGCGGCAATTTGAACTCTTTATTCTGAGCATACTGTGATTAGAAATATAACATATGATTATTATATGTTATACTTCTAATCACTATTCACAATACTATATATAATAATATTGTATATATATATATATATATATATATATATATATATATATATATATATTACAAATTAAAGTATAAATATTACAAATAGTAACCGAGACCAATTTCAATAAACAAAACAACAACCGATATTAAAAGCTTATAAACAGCTCTTTTGTTTCTATTGTAAATTATTCTTCACCATCAAAATATTTGCCCTCGAAGAACTATTATTTTTGAATGGGCCAGAGATATCCAATACCTCGTGTTTGTTTTAGAAGTACGTTCTATAACCACTCGCTATTACGAATTAATAAAGCTCTATTACTTAGCACATTTTAATCACTACCTTCTAAAAGGACAATCTATTAAACCATTATAAACTTCGCTATTACCATCATAAATTTACTATTTTCAAATTGTAATCAGTGAAGGGAACTGAACACTTCTTTAAATTGACATTGACTTTTAATCTTGACAATAAATAATCCATCATTTGTTATCAGTAATTTTCTGAATTCTTCTATTGCCAAAGCTAATACTCCCGATGTTTTCCCTGAATTATGGAGACACATGTGAATATATATTCAATTCAATAATAGATAAAGGTATACAGATGTAGCTATATGGCCTTCTCAGCTATCCCAGATACTAATGATTCCCAATTTTCGGCTTAAACACTATCAACGATTATGAGTCATCACTTCACATACTCCAACTGGCCTCGGACGCAGAATAGAATCGCAGGCCCCTAAGGTGAAAGAAAACTTTTAAGCGGGAAAAATTATAGCCCTATTTCCGGAGGGTGTTAGTAACGGGGCGGGCCGCTCGTTCGTCGAAATGGACTTGGGATGGGACCATCCTCTGAGGACGCACGTCCTCCCGCCCGCCAGGGGACGCGCAAACACCCCGCCCCCCTCATCCTCGACTCGTCCCGCTTCGTCTCCTGACCTGGCAGAACACGGCCACGCGGCGTTGAAGTGCCGCATCGGCCATTTTCAGCGCAACAAGTAACAAACAAATTGAATATTTTAGATGTCAACTGTGTGGTCTGTCTAGACGTTTATGACACCTGTAGGGTAACGCACGAAGTGCCTGATCAGTATAATTGATGAATTGTCTAGAAAAAGGTCTAAACCAAGAGATCTGGCTATTCCCATGTTAGGAAATAGAGTTACGCTTCATAAATTGTTATAAATATAATTGTGAGAAATACTGATTGATTGAGCTTTAAGAACTTGCATAAGAAATATTTAAAGACATTATTTATTCTTACATAATATTTCATGTATGTTTTATAAAATGAACTAATGTATAAATATGAGTATTATGTTTTTCTTATAATATGCATATTTCTACTTCTTCCTCCTCTTCTTCAACTATACTTGTTCCTTTCCATAATACAGGAGTAAGCTTGCACCCTGTTCCATATTCACTTTATCCTTTTAATTGGTCGTCCTCATTCTCGTGCCAAATCCTACATATCTTCTTTTTAAACACAGTATTATTGACTTCATAAACGGTAAGTTCTTACGAACATAGTGCGTAGTTAGTATAGAAGATACGACTGATGAGAAGAAAACAAAACATTTGTTTGTCTTGTCTTAGTGAGTGTAATCAAATCGTCTGCTTTGTTATTTTCAAGATTTTGAATTTGTCAGTAACATTTTGCCTACGCAAAACTATCGAGAAGAGAAAGAGAGATAGAGATAGATAGATAGAGAGAGAGAGAGAGAGAGAGAGAGAGAGAGAGAGAGAGTGAGTGAGTTTTGTTATGAGACAAAAATATATCAAATTACTGGAATAACTGGAAACTTTTAGAAGTAAATGTCAGTTTGATGTAAAGAATAATGAAATTTTGAATGTTGCGTCATGACTGGAACAGGATGTTTTCAATATGTTGATATGAGAATGGTGAGGATTGCACGCTTGAAAGGCATATTGGCTATTTTGCTTAGCTGGTAGGTTTTCATTTATTTTGAATCGGTTGTGAATAAATTATTACAGGTCTGACACTCTCATTGTTTTGAAATAGTGCAAATAAGGAAAGAATCTTTTCTTGAAAGATCTTCAAGTTAAGCCCCATGGTAATAAGCTTGGATCCTATGTGGATGCCTCTAGACTTTGTAATGTACCACAGGGTTGTAAACGATTAACATATTTTTATAGTAATAAGAAATGGTCTGCGATTTTCAGTTTGAACAAAGTATTCCTCAAAAAGTTGAGAACGCCATTACAATTCAAACAAATATCTACTGCAGTTAATGAAGGTAGCAAGTTAAATAATATTTGACACCTTTCAATTTAAATTGCAAAATTTAAATATTAAGCAAACCTCTTCTGGAAAATAAAAAAATGTAAAATTGTCAAATACGAATGTAAAGATGTTAAACTCCTAACAAAATGGAAACAAGGTAGATTAAGTTTCGAATGCTGTACAAAGGGGTATAAATACAGTACAACCTCATCAAATCTCAAGTTGTCACCTCCTTTAATAGCCATTTTTTTAACCGATTGACTTTTTCTTCAGTCACGTGTAAAAATACCTTCTTTTGAGAGGCTGCCTGACCCCAAAGTAATGGTCTGGCATATTTCGAAGGCTTTTTTAAGCGTTTACATGCAACGATTTTGAACTGTAATAAACTAAGAAGCGGGAGAGCGGTGGATAGGTTGTTCAACGAATATCTACCTGCAATGAGACTTACTTTCAGATTACTTAGAATCTTCACTTCCAGAATTGCTCTACTGGTAAGGGTTTAATTTGTATTTAAGGCAAAAACAGATAGTTTTAATACATGTCTCCAAGAAATAACAACGCATTCGCTTCACTTAAACAGAAGCTTTCTCATGTTCGTGAACCATTTCTTTCCCTTTGTGGAGTCATGTTAACGTTGCGGAATACGTCGCGTGAGAGAAACAGAACTGATGATCATTCGCGGATTTGAAGTCTACTTTGCTTGTGAGTTCGATGGGACGGAAAGTGCCTTTCACGAGGTCAAGGTCGTTGTCAAAAGGTCTAGAGAAGTCATGAGAGCCTAGACAAAAGAAAGGTTTCAGCTAGAAAATATTTCAACTGATAATTTTTTTAAGTGCGGAAAAACACAAATTTAAAATTATAAAAAACAAAAAGCATATTTTTGTAAATTTTTATACCAATGCAATTAAAAAGATAAGTAATTTATTCTACACTAACGAAGTTTGTTCTTGTAATTATTTTTGGTAGTCTAATATGATTAGCATGATTTTACTGAAAACATAATATTTATTTCACAGCAGATAGCGCGATTAGACTTGATCTACGCTCACCGAAACCTCATAATCTTGATTATGCACACACCTCTAATAACGACCAATTTTTTGCTAGAACCGTTAGTGACCGTTTAAAACAGGTTTCACTATACTATATGGTAAAATATATCACTTTACAGGACTTCAAAGACTAGACACACACTGTTTAAACTAAATATCTTCTTTGGAACACGAAATATATTCCTTTTATAACACGACGAAAATGATAAAACGTATTTTTGAATCTCATTCATATTTCACTAAAAATTTCCTTCACAGCCAATTAAATATTTTATAATTTTTTCATAGTGTATTTCATATCAACTGATACGAATTATTTATTCAAATGACATCGACTAATTTATAGTAGTATCTTTTTATTCATCTTTCACTATTTTTTTTTTATTTAGCTAATTTCATCCTCTCTAAAGATACTATACATTCTTCTGAAAGTTACAAAGAGAGATTAACTACTGTGAGACGATCACCAGTTCTCATACTTTTCAAAGCCATTAGTACAGCCTTCAGGGAATTACGCACTATCGCTTCAGGTCAGAGTGTCATATATCTGAAAAATAACCTCCACAAAGTACGAGTTGCTCCAGGCAGTTATCACCGTCCTCGAAGAGAAGCATGCGTAGAGAAAAAAATATATCACAACGACAACCCATATCCCCTTTCCTGGGCGGTCACCCATGACTTGGGAGGTCGCGTCCCACCACCCAAACGCATTCATTCCCTCATTATGTGAAAGCGACTGTGCCCATTTTGTCCATGAGTGATGGCGGAGGCGGCAGACCTATTTACGACCTGCCTGGCGGATGCAGAGGCTCGGTATTACAGAGAGATTTCGAGATGCGAGCCAGAGGTCAATGATAACTCGGCGATGCGTCTCTACCCGAGGCGGCTAATCTTCAGCTCGTATTTTACGCGTGAAGATAAGCGCACGTGCCTCGCAATCAGCGCCGCTTTCGAAACAGAAGTAAGAAGGCGGAGCTAATAAGCCAGCCCCATTAACATGAAATAAAAGGAGCATCGCGTTGTGACATTTCATGTGTTCACTTAATCAGTCCAGGAAATAGCAGGCAAATATTGACGTTCTAGGAATCCCAGTATATTCTATATATTTTCAAGCTGAGAAAATTGTTTTACGATTTGAGCAAACCGATGGCGCAAAATTATTGTACGTAAAATTCTTGTTACTGGTTGATGTATTTTTTAGAAGAAAAATGAGAGTATTTCAATTTCCAACATTCACCATTTGAAAATTTTATTAGATTCAGGAATATGATATAAAATATTAAAAATGTTGCCAATCTAAAGGCTAAAAAAGTAAGAAGAGATTCCAATTTCAGATATTGCGTTGTTTTTACCACAGTAATTTCTTCTACAAATACGCGCCAACTACGAGTAGAAAACATTTTTAACCACAAAATGGAATGATAATACAATAAGTTTTATAAACAGTTTGTATTTATTGCTAAACGTTTAGGGAAAATATTTGGAGCATTATAATACGAAACATTGAATTCATCTTTTGTAGATATTTGAAATCTACTTACAACCTGAAACATCCAAGATCTCAGAAAATCACATTATCGTACTGTGTTTAAACAATCAAACCAAGTCGAAATCCACTGCTCCTATACGTACAACGATTTTAATACTCCAATGTCATCAGACCTCTGGTTTGCCGGCAGGTTTCTGCAGCTTCAACTTGCTCACGGAAGCCCCGTTGTCCTCTCATTACGTCCCAAACAAAAACGCGCGAAAACAAACGGACGCCAACGACAACGGGTCACGTGATATCATGGCGGGTCCCGCTCCAACGCACTCTATCGGGAACGCGGATGGTTTATTTTCGCGCCGCTAGGTGCACGCCGGTCGCGCCGTGCGTCGGGGGCGGTTGGCGCGTCGACGTCCCATTGTCCGCCGCTAAACGACCCCGTAAAACGGTGAATTATAAATACACAACTTGTGTTCACCCGTCGAGGAGGGTCGTTATACACTCGTATACGTTATTTGTCTTCGTTTGTTAGAGAATGAAAAAGAGAGGAGACGGAAGGGGAAGAGGGGGGTAGGAAATAGAACAAAAAAATACGGCGTTTTCGTTTCGAAGAGGTTTGTGCCGATAGGCCTTTCATCGTCCACCCCCGCAATGGGTGAATGGTGGGGAGGTGTGGAGGGGGAAGAGGAGAGGGGGCAGACGGTGTGAAAAGCGACCGTGTTCAGTGGCGCCGGTACAAGGCGTGGAGCGTCAGATAAATAAAGAACGGACACTCGATGCCGTTCTCCCGCAAGTGTGTTTGTACAATGTTCGGCGAGCGCAGGTGGCTATGAATACCGCTTCAATGTCGGCCAATGACAACATTATCTTCGTATAGAACGCCATTACATGGGCTGAAGTAATATTGAAATTTGGTATGAGTTATTGTCGAATGCTTTTAGAGACATGCTTTGATCTTTATACAATCACTCAGTTTATATTTTAATTTCACTGAAAAATAAATCGAAAAATTAAAGCCTAAGAATCATGACATAAAGCTGTTTAGTTTCCTGGAGTATGTTGTAGAATTCTCCATTAAAAATAATGTAAACACGATAGTATGACTGAGAACTATTATAAGAAAATGAATGTAGTTATATTATCACTATTAAAACTGAATGCGTTTTTCTAGAATTTTCCTTTCTTTTGTTTTATTATCCCATTTTGAAAGTCTTATTTCCTTTAACGATATTCAAATTTTGCACACCGGATCTGGAAATCATACCCAGGATTTGAATTAATAGATACATCTGTTTTAGAGTAAGGATTAACGAAATATGAGATATATAGATTAATTTCTGTGAAAGAGCATGAGCATATAATCGATTATCATGAAGCTTCTTTTTATTTTATATTAGCATTTAATGAACATTTAATCAAGTAGAACAATCAAATTTCTTAGCTTCTAAAATTTGCTGCTTTATGTCAATATTTTGGGCTAATTTCCTCCCAAAACCGAATTTTAAAAAAGGTAGTAATTACACATATTCCCTATTTAAGCTCAATTTGGGGGTTGCCTACTCTGTACTCTATAATCTGCACTCACGTTAGCTAAAATAATAAAACTCAGTATGCATTCCGTTGCACATGATAATAATGATAATAATTCATTATCAAAATAGAAATACAAATCAATAAGGGGCGGACTTTGATGACCTAAATTCGCTAAAAATAATCAATAAAATGCTCTTAAAATGCTTTAAAAATGCCCTAAAACCAAAGAAAAATGAAATAAAATTTTTATCAAAACCAGTCCGGATGAACAACTTAAGCTATTGGATACGTTACTATGCTATCGAGGCTTCTTCCATTCGTTCGAGTGAACTCTGCTTGCAAACTTTTGGTTTGGACTCTTCTTTACCAGGAAATCTCTGTCTTTAGTTATCCCGAAATCGACCGAACCGGCAATGGCGCTGATATACGTCACAAGAATTACATACTCACAACAGCTGTCAAAACAATTTCTGAGCGAACAAATAGAATAGGCTACTGAGTCATTCTGTGAAGAACATTTGTTGCATCTCGTGAATATTATTTGAAGCAAGTACCATTAAAAATGACATGACAATACACACACACACACACACACACACACACATATATATATATATATATATATATATATATATATATATATATATATATATATATATATATATATATTAAATGACAATATATAATCAAAGAAATCATAAAAAATGCATTAAAATGACTGATAAAGGTAAAAAATTACCTATCAGTGGAAATCGACAAAAATACAAACTAATGACCTATAAAAATGGGTCATTTCCTATTGTCATAACATAAAACGAATTTCTATACTAAACGGCATTGTTCTAAAGTGAAAATAACAAAAATTACATTTCATTAAAAATCCGCCCCCTTCAAATCAGTCTTCATACAGATATCTCATGAGAATCCTTTTAATTTTCTTATCTTATTGATGAAGGGAATACTAGATATACGATACTACTATGTTAAAATATCATCTGAAATACATTGCTAAACGGTACTACTTTGCTGTTATGCCTTGTAATACGATACACGGTTCCACCCACGTAATTCACCACCTTTAAAGTAAATTACCTACCTCGAGCTTGATCGGTTCAATAATCACAATGTTTGATCAGTGTTAATATAACCCACACATCTCAGTTCCGACATCACGCCCACGAACAAACAGAGAATCACGTCGGGCAGCACACCGCATTAGAATTTTCCTCGATTTTTCCCAAAGAGATTCCCCGTTTAAACTGCCGCCCTTGGTACACGGCGGGCACAGCGCGCCCTCTGTCGGCGGCGCAAGTGGCGTGCGTCACGCACGCGCGTACGCGAGGGAGGGGGCGGGGGTAGGATCGGCGTAAACACGGCACCTGCAGCGCGATTCTGCGCAGCTGTACAAACAAGTGGAAGCGCACGCCCAGCCAGCGCGGGTGGTGGAGATGGCGAGGGCGGCGGGAATAGTGGAAGTTTTGGCGGGACGTGATGGGAGGCTGAGATGACTGTCAGTGTGATGACGAAGACGACGGGAGGAGTGAGGCCGGAGAGGGCTGAGAGGTGGGTTTGGAGAAGGCATCGCTGACGATTGGGGGCGGGAGTTTGGCGGGGGGATCATCAGCGAAGGCGTTAGAAATGGGAGCGATGGACACGGCGCGGTGACAGGATGGGAGTGGAGGGGGAGTGGAGGGGGGAGTGGAGGCGGGAGTAGAGGGGGAATGGAGGGGAGTGGAGGCGGAGTGGAGGGCGGGAGTGGAGGCGGGAGGGAGGGCGGGAGTGGAGGGCGGGAGTGGAGGCGGGAGTGGAGGCGGGAGGGAGGCGGGAGTGGAGGTGGGAGGAGGCGGGAGTGGAGGCGGGGAGTGGAGGCGGGGAGTGGAGGCGGGAGTGGAGGCGGGAGGAGGCGGGAGTGGAGGCGGGAGTGGAGGGCGGGAGGGAGGCGGGAGTGGAGGCGGGAGGAGGCGGGAGGAGGCGGGAGTGGAGGCGGAGGGAGGCGGGAGTGGAGGCGGGAGTGGAGGCGTGGAGTGGAGGCGGGAGGGCAGGAGTGGAGGCGGAGGAAGGTGGAGTGGAGGCGGGAGTGGAGGCGGAAGTGGAGGCGGTAACGTTTCAACTTCGCTGGCAGGTTTGCCACAAGGTTAACTTAAATTTATAAACAAATATTGTAAACTAACTTTTGATTGTTAAATGTTACGATAGTAACAAAAAGTGTTGATATTTAATTTGAAGGCTGTTGATGCAGATTGATAGACACAAAAAGGAAAGAATGTTGATACAGAAATTGAAATAAGATTTGTATGCATCCTCTGAAGGTTAAATAAATTGTTTCTTTAAAAAAAAGAAAAAAGAACTATGTCATGTGTTACATGAAGAGTGAAAGACGTCACTAAAGATATTTGGATTAGCGACGATACAACATAAAACAATGATGTTGTATGGATGAATAAAATTGTAACGGCAAATTAATAAGGCAAGGTAACTTGGACGTTACAAAACTGGTGGCAGCGGTGGGACGACGTGGAAATTGTTAAAAGAATTGGTTGCAACAACGTGGTGAGACGACGTGGAAATTGTTAAAAGAATTGGTTGCAACAACGTGGTGAGACGACGTGGAAATTGTTAAAAGAATTGGTTGCAACAACGTGGTGGGACGACGTGGAAATTATTAGAAGAAAAGGTTGCAACAACGTGGTGGAACAACGTGGTGTGCCTGGATTTGTAGTTCGCAGAAAAAGGTGTTCAAAGAGTCAGAGTCATCAGTCTGAACTGTGGGTGGTTGCTGTGGTCGGTAATCAAGACGTATTAATTGCAGTGGTGGTTCTGCGTGGAGTGAAAATTTATACGAAGGAGAACTGTGGAATGTTTTAACCATGTCTGGAGATTTTGAAGGAGCCTAGAAACTGTCAGATTGAAACGTGAGTGACAGCTGATGTGTCTGTGAAACGGGTATTCAGATAGATTAATTTAAGAGTGTTTCCTTGTCGAACTGGTCAAACAAAGATAATGGCTTTTTTAAATAGATGTAAGAAAAGTCAATTAATCAGTTTAGCTAGGGAATTGAACTGCGAGGTTTCGGAGAAAGAAACTGTTAAGAATATTATAAAAAAAATATCTGAAACAGAGGATTATGATGAAACTATAGTAAAAGAGATTTTAGAAACGGTAAGGTTGGAGGAGGAGGATAGATTAAAAAAAGGGGAACAAGAAAGGGAGGATAGATTAAAAAAAGAGGAACAAGAAAGGGAGGATAGATTAAAAAAAGAGGAACAAGAAAGAGAGGATAGGTTAAAAAAAGAGGAACAAGAAAGGGAGGATAGATTAAAAAAAGAGAAACACGAACAAGAAAGGGAGGATAGATTAAAAAAAGAGGAACAAGAAAGGGAGGATAGGATACGAAGGGAGAAACACGAAATTGAACTGGCAAAAATTGAGTTGGAAAAATGTAAGGTGATGTCGAGAAATACTTCTGAAACAAATAATATAAATAATGAAGGTCAATTAACTCAGGGATTACAAAGTAAAATTTCCTTGAAACTCACACAGTGCATGAAACATTTTCAATCAAATGAAAATGATATTTCTTTATACCTTCAACAATTTGAAAATTTTGCTTCTGCTGATGACATTTCTAAAGACCAATGGGGACCTTTGTTAATGACACATTTGCCAGGACATGATGCTGAATATATAACGAGAGAAATGGTAGGGGAAGTAAAAGATTATGATGAAATAGTGAAAATATTATTGAGTAAGTACAAAGTAACCGCAGAAAAATTACGACAGAGATTCTTTTCGATCAGAAAAACACCAGATAAAACGTGGAAAGATATTGCTTATGAGCTAAAAATAAGTCTTAATGGTTGGTTAGAAGGCGTAAATGTATATTCATTTGAGGAAATAAAGGAATTACTAATAACGGAACAAATAAAACGATGCGTGCCGTTTGTAGTTAAAGAGCATCTAGTTAGCAAATGGACTAAATATACAAAACCTAGAGACATAGTTGAAGAATTAGAAAATTACGACATTACTAGAGAAAATTTTAAATTGAAAACTTGTGATCAATATTTACTAGAACAAAAAAATAAGTTTTATAAATCAGCTGATGCTACCAAATGCTATGAGAAATCCAAAATTCAAAAAGAAAGTAATAAAAAAATTGATACTAAACAGAAAATTGAGGAAGGATTCGAAGAAAGGAAAGAAGTACATTGTTATTTTTGTAACGGTATAGGACATATAAAACCATTTTGCCCAAAATTAAAAGAAAAAATGGTTGAAAAGAATATAGGATCTGAGCATGTTAATTGTTTAAAAACTTCCAGTAAAGATTTATTAGCACCTTATACGTTCGAAGCTTATATAAATGGAAAAAAATTGAAAATTTTGCGTGATTCCGGTGCTTCTATAGATTTAATAGAAAAAAAATATGTTAGACAAGAACATTATATTGGAGAAAGTGTCTGGGTATGTACTCCCTTAACAGAAAATCCCATATGTTTGCCTGTGGCAGAAGTAGAAATCTGTGGCCAATTTGGAAAGGTTTATGGAAAAGCGGTAGTAGTTTCAGATAAGTTAGACAGAGATGAGTATATATTAGGAAATAAAACTGCAAAATTGATAAAAGAATTGGAAGATGCAGAAAACAATAATAAACTGCCTTGGGTTCGTGAGGCAAGAGATGAGTATAAATTCAAGATTGTTCAGTTAGAAAGTGAAATGAAGAAACTTCAAAAAGAAAATGAAACATTGAGGAGTCTTCCGAAGTCACCAAAATCTAGTGAAGTGAAAGCTTTAGAATTGCTTGTTGCCAGTCATGAAGATCAGCTAAAAAAATATGAAGAAAAATTTAAGAATCAAGAAGAAGCTAGCAAATTGTTTGAGGATGAATTATGTCATTTGAAGGCAACATCAATATGCAGTAATCAAGATGCAATGGAAAAAGAGATCAGAATTTTACAAGCTGAAGTTAAAGAGACTGCTAAAGGAAGAAAAGAATTCATGGATAAAATGGAAAAAATTTCAAAAGAATTACAAGAATCAAAAGAAGCTCTGAATCTGGCAGAAATGGCTCTCTCCGAAGAGCAAAATAATACAAAAGCTATGAGGAGAATTTGTGAAATGAAAAAAATGAACTTCAATTAAAAGTAGAGCAAATGGAGGAAGAAATGAGAAGACTCATGGATAGTTGTGACAAACTTGAGAAAGAAAACAGAGACCTAAAACTACTGAAAATGGAGCTTGAAGAAGCGGTAAAAGTTAAGGAAGAGCAAATGGAGGATTTCAAAGCTAGAAGAAATGCCCAATTTGAGACGTATGAAAACTTGCTTAAAAATGAAAGAGAACTACGAGAACGAGAACAAAGGGAAGTTCATCAGATGCAAAAAATAATGCGAGCACAGATTCCCAAAAAGAAAGAGCAATTGGCAAATATTGCCAAACTCAAAGAAGAGTTGAAAGAAGAATACATGAAAATAGCGAAACTTGAAAAGGAAAAGAAATCTGATCATAATCTTCTCAAATATATTAAAGTAAAAACTAATGCAAATTGTAAAATTTTAAGATGGAGTTTGAATTTTCAGATTCAGCATAGACATGGTAAGGCACATGGAAATGCCGATTGTTTAAGTAGAGGTTTCGCAATTTCATTTCCGGACTAATCTAGTTGTCATAAAATAAGAGTTGTTATTGTATATAAATTTTTAAACTTGATAATAAGATTTACAAATTTTGGCACCAAGGTGACCAAAATTCTTGAAAGAGGGGAGGTGTTTGTAACGTTTCAACTTCGCTGGCAGGTTTGCCACAAGGTTAACTTAAATTTATAAACAAATATTGTAAACTAACTTTTGATTGTTAAATGTTACGATAGTAACAAAAAAAGTGTTGATATTTAATTTGAAGGCTGTTGATGCAGATTGATAGACACAAAAAGGAAAGAATGTTGATACAGAAATTGAAATAAGATTTGTATGCATCCTCTGAAGGTTAAATAAATTGTTTCTTTAAAAAAAGAAAAAAGAACTATGTCATGTGTTACATGAAGAGTGAAAGACGTCACTAAAGATATTTGGATTAGCGACGATACAACATAAAACAATGATGTTGTATGGATGAATAAAATTGTAACGGCAAATTAATAAGGCAAGGTAACTTGGACGTTACACTTCCTCGCCCTCCTCGCCCTCCTCGCCCTTCTCTCGATCTCCCCGCCTTCCCGATTCTCTCCGCCTTTCCCGAACGCCCTATGCTCTCCAGGCTCTCCCCACCTTTTCAGCCCTTCCCGCACTCCTCGGTCTGCCCGCCCGCTACACCCTTCTCGCTCTCCCCGCTGTCTCCGCCAGGCCGCCGGTCGCCGCCTCTCTCCCGGGCATCCTGCGCGAGTCACGTGGCACGGAGAGCTGGGGGACGCGTGGTAGAGCTGAGAGAAAGCGATTGCAACGGGCTGTAATTGTATGCGGGACCTAACCTAACCTTATTAGCCGGTGACGAGAGACGCTATGAAATATTTAATGCCTCCGTCGCCGCCGCGGCGCTGCGCTGCGCCGCGCCGCGTGCTGGCGCCATGGAGGGGCGCTGGGCCTCCCTCTGGAGCCACGGGCCCACGTCCGCAGTGTGCGTCGCCGCTCTCGCGAGATTCCAGCCGATCAAGACCTCGAACAATGCGAAATCATGTGAGCCCTTTGTGCAGTGTTGGTCAAACTCTGGCGCGTGCACTAAATGCCCGGTATTTTATAATAACGCATTAATGTAGTGACGCATTGCAGTAACATGTCTAAGACAAATGTTGTTGTTGATGATGATGATGATGATGATGATGATATGAGCTCATTGAATCGCGAAAAGAGTAGGGTCCTCCTGTCAGAACACAGGAGTGGTTCTGCTTATCTCTTTAGGTGAACCAGTCTTTAAGAGATGAGAGGAACGTGGATAGAGCATCGAAATACAAACAGGTTTAAACGTCTCCTAAATGGTAAGTAACATTTGCGTGCTGAAATAGAAACGTTGTTATTTGAGTAATTGAATCGCTTCAATGCCTGGAATTGAAACACCGTCCGCAGAGCCCTTGACTGCCATCGCTATCCATGAGATCATCCTCTCATGATTGTAGATTGGTGCTCCAATAAACAGGTGACTTTTGAAATATAAATTTAGTTCCGAGGCTGCTCTTTCTCTTCTTCTAAACAATGCATAGCTAATTCATAGCCTTATTTTTCAACATCAACTGTGAATTTTAATACCGTGGGAATGTTCTTGTTTTTGTTGTTGTATGGAGCACTTCCACTCGTTTGAAAAAAATTAGTGTTAGTGGCCTATATATAGGATATTTAACATTGCGAAGCATGAGCCTTCCGACAGAACGCACGTCCCCATCCATTTACGCTGTGAGGATTAGGTCCGAATCTCACTTTCATCGTGTTTACAACTGCGTTTTAGAACTTTAACGATCTATAAGAAACACCACAAGAAGATGGCGTAGAATGGTGGGAATGTCATTCTTTACTTCCCACACAGTTTGTAGTCGGCTGCTCTTGAGGGACTTGGGGAAATTTAAATGTTTTCTCTTCATCAAAGGTCACTTCATAAAAGCGTCTTAATTTCATTGGTCTCCGCATTGTTAAAGATGCAGAATCTCAAGTAATTCTTAAAATATTGAATGTATTTTTTAAGATGTTTGACGAGTTTTTTTTAATTTGGTATTACGTTTCTTGTCTGACATATATCTATGATGAGTGCAGCTTCTTTGGTGAAAAGGTTGACTGCGATTTAGGAATGATGTTTCTGTTCTTTTTGTGTTTATTTACCTTAATGAAAACTGCAACAATTTCAAAATTGTGTCATATTTTGTGCGGTTCTATGCAAAGAACACATTGTCATTTCTGTTGGGAACATCTGAAAAGTCCTGTTAAAGATGAAATACACAACGAAACGTTGCTTTACGTAAATATTGTACTGAATTTGAACTATTGCCAAGAAACTTCCATAAACTATAGAACGAGGTCAAAAAAAGCAAGACGTCAATAGTTTCAACTCATAGTTATTATACTTTATATCAAGCTTCGCTTAATGTAATCCGTAAATTAATTACATTTAATAATATTTCAGTGTTTTGAATTAAAGTAAATACATTTCTGTCATTTGAAAGTGGTGCATGATCATATTTTTCGGCACATACCGGTACTATGAAAAAAGATGAGCCACCTTTGTTCTAGAATTGAATTATCCATGTTCATTCTCGAACAATTCATTCTCCAACAACATTCTGATTCAACTCGGCAGAGGAACTTTTTGTTCACATTTTCTATTAGTCCTGCGATACCAAGGGGTGAAACTTTTCTCATAGCAACAGGACTTCTCATAGTTATACAACGTAAGTCCAATTGTTATCTCCCTGTGTCACACGCTACTGCTTCCTCTCTCATTTGGTACACATACTATCTGATTAAATTTGAAAATTTGACTACAAATATGACCAAAAGGAATGTTTCAAATATTGCAAGCCTAGTTCGCAGAATTACGACTTTAAAGATATGCAAGTTGAGTGTTAGGTGGTAAATTTTCTTTTTTTTTTCGTTTTTCTTAAATACATATGTCATACGAAATTTGATCATCACAAATTTATTGAAGTTCCATTTACCGCAGACAGATACTCCATTAAGCAACTGTTGAACATTACACAGATTTGATTCTGATAGACTAGTTAAATGTTTTTAACCTTTGTAAAACTACACTGTAATTTTGTATGAGTGAAGAACAAATACTATTCACAGTGATCGTTCACTCTACGAAGACGAAATCTCGAGAGAGCCAGCAGAAGCGCCAATGGTGCCAAATGCCGAAATTAATGACACTTCCCCGAAACGTTTTCTGCCAACAAAGACTTCGAGAGGGAGAGGACGGCACAGAGTAAGTCTGTGAGAAAAATGTTATTCCTTTCAGCAGAGACAGATAACACTCAGATGTGCATGAAGCATAGTGAACTCTACGCGAAAGAAGAGATTAGAAGGGTATTTGATTACGTGTGAATTGTAGCTTTGAAGTAGGTTGGGAGGATTAGTTTCTAATATTTATCTATGGGTATTAGTTGATGCTAAAATGAACCTTAATCTGTAGTGATTCACTTAACCAAACTTTTCACCCGCAATATTCACATCAAGTTGCCATTTTATTTACACGCTAATGAAGTGATTGATCTTGCGTGCTCCATGCGAAATTTCTTCCCCGTTATTAGAAAATCCTTCAATCGTTTATCACGCTGCACTGGTAGCGCCAAGCGCTCTTGTCACTTCGCGTTTGCGGCGGGAGCCCACGCGGAGCGCTTGCGTCGCCCCACCGCGCGCGCCGCCTGGCGTCAACAGGCGGCGGCGACGGTGGCGGACGTTCCCCCGCAAATCCACTTCCGCTATCGGCTTATCTCGTTTCCGGTGCCGGAATAAAAACGAGTGCGCTCCATGCGGGATGACGTCCGTTTAACCTCCTATTTGGGGACGATCGGAGGAAATCGCAGCCGACACCGCCCTCGCCCTCGCCCTCCTTCTCACCCACGCCTAACCCTCACCCTCCCTCTCACCCTCATATGCGGCCTCGGTCGCGTCCTCATCAGGACCGGACTCCCATTTCAGGCTAATGGAGGCCGAGGTTAGTAAATTGGTGCCCGGCATGAAAATACCGATGTGAGTGGAGGAGTGATCAGTAGACCTACCGTATGATTGTGCAATCTGGAATTTTGGGGATTTGAGATTTGGTTTGGTACAGATTGCACGGACGTGCTTCATCATTCTGGTGGACGCTCCGTCGGCAAATAAGCCGGAAGAATTTGTTCTGTAGATCGGTTCCAATATATAAACGTGGTTGATATTTTTTTTATATTTTAGAGGTGGTAAATCCTTTTCTATTGTCTTCTGCAGATTTATAAGACAAATGACACTTCCGCTTGATAAAATAGGTTAAATATATTACTAGATACATTAAAATGTCTTGTATAATGAAAATAATATGTTGCTTTCCAGACACCAATAATGCAAAAATATTTCAAAATATCAACATTTTCAGAACCATCATATAAACTGTTTTAGTGCTCAGAAAATGTAGAGGAGATATTACAAGAGAGAAGATCATAATATTTTCTAACACAGAGCGATTGAAAATAATGAAAGTGGAAAATAGTTTTATGAAAGTGTACCCAGGTTCAAAACATTAAAAATGACTAATAGTTTTCCATTGTTGAAATATAGAGAAGTAGAATTATTAAAGCTAATATTACCTTATATTAGCATTATACATCCATATAAGCATTATACATCCTTACCTTATAATTAATTACGTGTCAAAAAATCTAGATCTTCCACTCTGAGTGTAGTTTTGACTATTGGAATGCCCAGGCTCTGCATTCTGGATGCTATCAATATATAATTTAACTATACATATTCGACGACAAGAATAAGACAATAGCCTTTTCAGGCACATTTAATCAATCTTTCCTGGCCTAGTTAGCAAGAGGTTGTTCCAGAATTGAAATTTTGATATATTAACTAATTACTTAAGATTAATAAAATATATACGTGCATCGTTGTAAAAGAGATAAACATTCCTTTATGATGCTGTTTGCTCGCAACGAATAAAAACGCTTTGAAATTCACAGGAAGTAAATATTATTGAGCCTGAAACAATGTAATCAATATAGAAAAGAAATATAAAATATAACTCATTAGATGCCACAGATTAATACAAATGTGAGTGCAATGAAACAAATAAAATGTTGGCTTCAAGAAAGACTTGAGTGATGTAAAATTCGAAAAGCTTGCTTAAATCCCAGTCTTTCCAGGAATAATCCCAGAATCAGCAAAAGTCCCACAAGGCTGGAAATCTTTCATTACAATGCAGACCACAGCCCTCCCAAGGCCGAGTTTTAATGCGAATTCCCGACTCTCTGCCCTCCCCATTCCACATCCACCCGACCTCCGTCGGCCACGCTAATCCTGACAGGCTGCGGGAGCGCGGGCCGAACGCCGCTAATTGAATTATTGTCAATTACGAGCAGTTGTTGCTGCAGTCGCACTGTCTAATAAAAAGCTAGCTGCGTCCGTAGCACTGTCGGCTTGTTGTTCGTTTAGAGCGACCGGCTACTGGGTGAATTGGTGCTTCGATGACCTAAAAAAACATGAGACTTGTTTAGCACTTCGCTGAATAGGTTAATTGAATTTTGAATTGCATAGACTCTACGTTTCTATAATTGGACACTCTAGTGAACTAATTACTGCGAAGGTGATTTTGGTTCTTCTGCAGTTGTTAATTTTCGTTTTCGGGTATGTTAACTATCCCAGGAAGTTCAATCAATGATTCTACAGTAGAAAATAAAATGAATGAAAAGTGAAGCATAGATTCAATGTTACTTGTTAATAAAAGTATGGAGCAAAAGTGAAGAAGTGTGAAATTTTAAATTATGTTAATACATTATGTTATATTATTTTCAATGTATATTACAGAGTATCATCACACATATAATTCCTGTTTTCCCTATTGTTCTACTACTCACTCAGATATTACAGTGAGAGTTAATAGAAAGTAAGTAAGTAAGTAAGTAAGGAAAGTAAGTTGGAGAGAAAAAAAGATTGCCTCGATGAAAGAGGGAAGATCAATATTGATTTACACTCTCATTGTCACTGCGATAGACGATAATGCCTTGTTAGTCAATATACTCATTTCACTTGAGAATATGCACAAAATGGTTAAATATTGGCTGTATTAAAACATGCCCCGTGTGTTGCGGTAAAAAAAATTGCAATGGAACAAATTCGTCTTAGCAAAAATCTAATGCATATTTTCATTAGAAAAACGAGATGTAGTAAATTTAATGAATTAGTAAAACCTATTCGCCTTACAATGATTCATTACCATTCAAGGAAATCAACTATTATCTGTCCATCTACTGCCGTTAGTCATCAATCACTTATTTACTAGACATCTCTTGTATTTTATTTTCAGAGAGTATCACGATTTAATTTTTATTTTAAAAAAATAACATGCCCAAAAATGTTTGGCTACAACTGTATTCTAATGATTTACCATTTTATTATCTGAATGCTTTAAGCTGTTTCAATACAGAATGCGCACTCTTAATAATTCACATTTCCTTACGATATAAATAACAATCATTGTTTATACTAACGCAATAGAGTTTGAACTCTGAAACTCTTTGAAGTGTTGGCCGTATTTACGTTTGACTATATATAGCCTGTGTTACTCCCCTATTGAAAATAGATCGTTAGATTCTTTGATCATCAATTTCCGGAGATTTATTTAAAAGTTATGAGGGCGTGTAGTAACTTACAAAGGCCTCTGAGAAAGATATAATCCTCTGTGGTTGACGGAGTCAGGTTCGCCGCTTGGGCGGAGAAGGGACATCGCGTGCGCCACTTAGCCTTCTCAGCCCAATAAAGACGCCCATGCGGCACACCCGAAACGCGGCTCAGTCGCAGGGCCGAATTGCTCGCGGGCGCCTGCGGGGCCATTGTGCACGCAGCGTTGGAATCCCAGGCCTCGACCCCTCACCGCTCAATCATCCGTCCCCCTCCGCCCCCTCCGGCTTCTCGCCCCCTCGCGTGCTGTCTGCAGGAGGACAATCGCTCGCCGGCCGCCCATCGCGTGCACGCCTCCGCCGCGCGGCCGCCATGCCGCACGCGCCGATCGCCTACCACGCGCGCCGCACGCGTGCCGCCGCCCCCTGCTCGCGACGAAAGGACCCCCCCCCCAAACTGAGGGCACGGGGCCAGTAGGTGGCGGACACGCGCTCGGGAAGATGGTGGAGATAGTGCTGCTCGATGCTACATGCATGACGTCCGTGCCTCTGTTCCACTTTCTGGCTCAGATAATGGGATCACAGCCTTCCGATCCTAAATAGGAAAGTGGAGTGGAATTGGGATCTCCCACCAGGGAGCCTAGATTCCTGGTGGTACTCGCATTGTTATCATAAAGATGACTGCAGTGAGGAGCCCCGTGCCCCTCGGATGTAACAGAAATGATGGCCCCTACTTTGACTCTGGGCTCCGTCGATACTCATGAGTATTAAGGTGGATCATTGTTCTGATGCACTAAGTTGCATAAAACAACTCCGCCGCCAACCTGGAAGGCTGATAAAACTCGAGCAGGCGAGGCGTCCCCAATCAGGATATGGGTGTAAGTGATTACCGTGTTCCGGTATATACATACATCAGCTCAGCAAGTACTTGTACGCTCGTGGAGGGTGAAGCATTGTTCCGGTGCCCACTCCGGAGGCGTGAAAACCTTCTTGGTAAGATGGAAGCTGGGTGGGATAGTAGACCACGGAAAGGATTATACGGCTCCTCGCCTTTTAAACGACGGGCACGCCCACATGTCCCAAAGGTCAGGGCTGCTGAATTGGAAAAATTGGGTTTGACTGCGCGCTGACCCGCTGCATTAGCAAGCACGCCACTCAGCTTTCATTACACTAAAGCCGATTGCGCCCGAGCGTATTCTCTAAATTCCCCTCCCCTGCCTTCCCGTCGCACTGACCACACCGACTGCTCGTTGGCCCGCAGGCAAACTGTGCCAGGGTACGTCAACAATATAGGCCCTAGTCGTCCCGATTTTAAAGGGACAGTTTTCTTCCTTCTGTCCCGATGTCTGGACAAATCAATTTCGGCACAGAAAATGTCCCGATTCTCCCTCTACATCCTCTGAGTCTGAATTTATAATCCAGATTGCTTTGTTTGCTGCCGTTTGGTTGTCATCATTAGCCGACAGAGCGAAGCACGTTTGATTTCATCCAAATAGTATGCGTGAGTGCACCGGTCAATGTATGTTATGAATATCAGTTGTGGACGTGCAATGGTATGCAGTTGATTGTAAGCTTCTGCTTCACCCTCCCTAGGTATAATGTATCTGAAGAACAGATTTTTTTGTCAGATAAATTCGTCATGGGTCAAGGAGAGGAACAGTCGTGGCATAGAAACAGAAGGTGCCGTGGTGTTACACACTTTTTATGAATTTGTCGTGTTCTGATTTTTAAACTGATTTCGATTCAAGTAGAGAACGCGGTACACCCTTAGAGGAGTGTGGTGGGGGTGGGGGTGGGGGGGGCAAGAGGCTATGAGTTTGTGTCCGTATGTAAATTGTCGGGCCTTCGGCCGTCGTGTTAAAATAAAAGATCCTTGAGTCTGACCAATGCATAATTACTACTTTCTACGCTCCAAAAGATCCCCTCATGAACCCCTAATCTACCCTCGTCCTCTCTACGGTAGATTTATCCCACGCCGGAGTGGCGCGAAGTGCCGGTTTAAACGACTTTCTTAAGTTGCACCGTGTTCTAGACTTCAACCATAATTTCCAAAAATAATACACAGTTGGGAAAAGTTCATTGTTCAGAGAAGTACTCTACAGGAAAAAAACAGTGAAATTTACAGAGCTTCTTCCAGTTTCCAAGATGCGGGAGTTGCGGTTGGACAACTGAATGAATATTGATTCACACATATGAAAGTTGAATGCTACGTTCTTCACAAATCACACAGTTGAAGTGTTTAAGGTAATTGAATATGTTACAAACTCTTGCAAGAAGGTTATTAAATTTTTTCTGTAACATCTTTTGTTAATTGTTATTCTCAATGTGTGGGTATCACCGTGAATTCCCTAGAGTATAGGCTACACTGTACAGCGAATTGAGCAAGTACCCCTTTTTCTTTGCACGATATGGGACCCCTAGAGAAGGTCCTCCACTTGTGCAATCTTGCAATCGGTACACTCAACGAGAGTGAGTAGATGGCCAAACGGAAAACGTGAGCATACTCCAGGATTTATTGATTGATTATTTCGTTTCTCCGGGAACGTCAACTGTTATGGTCATTAGCTTAAGATTTTTTCACGGGAGGCGGCGGTATTCTTCCCCTGCCGAATGGAGAGATCCGACGCCGGCCGGCACGTCGCGTCGGCTAGCGAGTATCTCCTACGAGCATAAGTGCCACTACCTGTGTTTGCGTGTGTGTGTGTGTGTGTCTGTGAGTAAGTAAGGAATGAAGGTAGGACAATGTAGGGGAAGAAAAGATCGTGCGCGGTCCGTTACCCGCTTGTTAGGGTATTGCTCCGGCATTCGCCTAGTGTTCATAGGATGAACTACGGAAAACTACTGATCATAGCAGCCGGCCATTAGAATTCGCGCCCAGATAGTGATTAAATGGGTCTAGTTTTGTAGCTAGTGTCAGAAATCCTGCCATCTCGAGACTCAAACGTTTCGACCTCTCGGTCAGAGCTACTGAAGTGACCGTTGATACTCTGAGCCTCATCAGCCTGTATGTAGTACGGGCAATGAGAGCAATATTGACAGTACTTTCAAAATCTGAAATAGCTGCGAACTATACACCACGAGCACAAATATTTTCACTGCCAATTTAGAGACTTCCGGTTTCGAATGGTAAAGCGGTCCAACTCTAAATGACTCAACAAGGTATATTTTTTGTGCTTTCCGTATGTAAGCAGGAGGTATTTGGTCTAAAAAAAACTAGGTATGCTATTTTGTTATTATATTATGTATTAAATTTACTTCTAAGGCTATTTGATGGTGGTAAATTATGAAATCTATTTCAGGTTGCAACCAGCTTGCTAGAAAGCCGATTAAGTCAGTTTGTGTGGATGCCTACACAATACTTCTCGCAGAAAGTGTGTTGTTTCCCGTAGAGCAATGTATTTCACTTCCAAACTTTTCAATAGTCTGGGATTTTTAGAGAGTAAATTTTACACAAAAGAATCTTAGAGTTCCGATAACTATCGGTACGATGTAATGCTTTTTCATCAGACATTAATGTATTGCTTTCTCGTATACATACGTATATACGGGAGTAATATACGTAGTATAGAGAAAGTTATGTAATGTGGAAAATATATTTCGAGATTTCAACGGAAATACGCGTTTTGGAGTCCCCTGATACCGAAAAAGTGTTTTTTTCAAAACGTCTGTCCGTCTGCCCGCCTGTTCGTCCGTCCGTCCGTCCGTCCGTCCAAATGTACCCTATTTGATCACATAAACGCCATATTGCTCTATTCTTTTGTTGTTGTTTTTCAAAAATTACAAAAATGTATTTTTTTTACTTGTCCCTCACGTCGATAATATTTACATTAGAGGTAATTTCTTCACACTATTTGATTTATGACTACATGTACTTCTCTATGATTTATGTATTGCGACTTGTATGTGTACTTGTATGTGTATGTGTACCGTACTTGTATGTGTACAAGTTTCTTGAAAACTCATCAGTTTTGTGTAAAAAATTAGCTCAATATTCCCCATTTTCAGAAACGTTCAAACGCCATTTTCTCAAAAATTACTCCAATTTTTTTCTTACATTTTTTCCAATGAATAGTGCTAATTGCACTATTTAATGTGACGTAAAGTTAATTTTTGTGTATTTTTTTTCAAAATTTACAAAAATGCAATTTTTTAAAATATTTCTCACGTTGTTAATATGTGGATTTCAATCAATTTGTATATATTATTACAGTTGTGAATGAAAGTGCTTCAAATGACTTCAAATAAAATTTTTCGAAAATTCAATAAATTCCTGGGAAAAAGAGCTTCAAATTTCGCTTTTATAGTAATGCTTAATCACCATTTTCTTAAAAATGGCTTCAAAAGTTTCATTGAAAATCTATTTTGGACGAGGTTTTACTCTTCTTTAATATTCTTCAAGTCATATTTCTGTTCTACTATTAAGAAACCGAAAAGTTAAGAAAATGTCCAGAAAATGTACTTTCGGTAACGATAGATAGTAGCTGGCCAGAGAAAGTCTACGAAAAAGTCTGTGCCATTCTAGCACCTCTAGGTTTTGTAATGTCGTGCTGGCGCATTCGGCTCATCCTAGTATACGTTGCATTTATCTTTATTTCCAATAAGTTTGATGATAAGGGTAGTATCTATCAGTAAGATCTCCTATTCATGTGAAATTTTTTCTTACGCCTATTAACCTATACCTCATCACAAGGAGGGGAGTTCATGTAGTAAAAAAATCTAATCAACACCATGACATATTTCGTGATATTCATGGATAGATCTGCACTGTAATTATTCGAAGGTCCGTTGAGAAGGAAAACGACCTCATGGTTGTTACTCAACATTATTGGACCGGTAATTCCAAATGTAACGAAGCGAGCGGCTGTGTCCGCGCCGTGAGCAGGCATTTCAGAGCTCGTGTTCTTGGCGAGGGCCGGAAGACCTACTCGTACGCGGCCTCGCAATAATGAAGACCCTGGCAGAGGACGACCGAGGGCAGCCAACCGCCGAGGATCCATCGAGAGGAGACATCGCCTTCGTTAGCAGACACACATCGCCCCTCGGGCCAGAGCCGCCCTCTGCCTGTGGGAGACGAAGGAGGGGAGGGGCGAGTCGGGAAAGGGCCAGGACTGTCGGGCCGAGGAAAGGCGGTCGTGGTGGAATAGGATAGGGTGAAGGAAGGACAAGCCGTGGCGGCTGGGGGCAGGCGTGGGCGGGCGTGGGCGGGCGTGGGCGGGCGTGGGCGATATGGGACAGCCGGGGGCCTCGAGAACGGGCGGGTGGGACGGGGCGGGAACGAATGGGTGGGACTGACGGGGGCAAGCGGGGGCGGCCGGAGGTGGGCGGGGACGGGCAGAGGCGGCCGAGGGCTGCGTGTGGTGGCGCGAGGCAGGGTAGGCGGGGCGAGGCGTGGCGAGGCGGGGAAGGACGAGGCTGGGCCGGGCAGGGCCGGGCGGAGTGTGACCGGGTCGGGTGGGGTGGGCGGGCCGGGGCGGGATTGGACCGCTCCAGCCAGTAGCGTCAGCACATTCGGACTCACGTCGGCTGGTTCCCGCACGGCTTCATCCTCGCCACAGCCCTCTCACCACGTCGCACCGCGTCCGGAGCACTGGGTCGACCTGATGCGAAAACGTAGGTCCATCTCCTATAAGATTTTCTTCCTTGCCACTCCTCACCGCCTTCATATTTCACGTGCATCCAAACAAATTCATCCATTTTATTCGTGATGGTACGTGTTCTAAAATGTACATTAGATCCATAACAAACGGATTTTAGCAATCTACCTAATAAAATGGTTAGCTATTCGCCACTTACACTAAAAATATGAGTCATTGTTTATGTAAAGACCATTTTTACCATACGGCATCAGGCAATTTCAAAAGGGGGCCCCGATTTTCCTTCTGATATAATATAGCGTTATGTAAAACAAGTTGATGCAATACAGTTTTCAGAAATAGTTCTGGTTTTCGTTTCGATATTGAAACTAATTTATTCCTAACGTTTTACCTATATTGTTAATAAACCGAGTTAAACATCCTACCACATTTGAAGGTCTCTTTTTGAGAAATCTCATGGTAAAATTATTTTCTTCTTGTTAAGTACCTTTTGTCGTATTAATACATATGGATTTTGTAAATCATAAGAGTAAAAAAATAAGAACTGTAAAACAGCTCTTATTATTTAAGCTACATTATTACAGCTATAAAAAATGTAAATCATAAGAGTTAAAAATATCTATATTTCAATTTTTAAAACCCCGCATAATTATGAATTCATCGTGTTCACTCTATCTTCAACATATTGGAGATGTCAGAAAGTATTTGCCTTCTTTTTTGTTCCTTTTGCCCTGCGCAACTATGCGTCTATTTTGAGGCAGGGTCGTCGCTGCCTCGTTCATCCTTCCCTGCCCCCCCCCCCCAGCCCTCTCGGGTCACGCCCTATACGAGGTTTTCTCCAGCCCGCGTCCCACCTCTTATATTCCCCCCTCCCCTCCCTGCCCTGCCTCAACTCTCACCTCCACCCCTGTCCCGTGGCCCTCACGCCTCCCCCGACCCCTAAATACAACCCCCACTCCCATTCCGAACCTCCCCCTCCCCATCAACACGTCCGACGTCGGCCGACCGACATTTCGGCAAAAATCGACTCCGCCGCCTTACTGGTAGTCTTTGATTGATTTTTTTGTGTTTCCGGGCGCGTTAACTGCTTCAGTCATTAGTTCCGTTAGTGTAGTGCATGTTTTTTCTTCTCTGGAGATGGCGGTGATCTCCCCCGCTAGATGGCGAGATCCGGCACCGACCTACCGTCGGCTAGTGGGGTTTCCCCCTAACCAGGACTCTCCCACCATCGGGGCACCGCCCCAGCCGGGACAAGATCTAAACTCACGACCGGTCTACCGGATGTGGTAGTGTAGTGCATGTTAGTGTAAGTCAGTGTGTAAGGGGAGAGGATAGGACAAGGGAGGGGAAGGACAGATGGCGCGCGGTCCGTGGCCCGTTTGGTAGGGTACTGCTCCGGCATTCGCCTGGTGTTCATCGGATAAACCAAGGAAAACTACCGATCAGAGCAGCCGGCCGCTAGAATTCTCCTCCAGACAGCCGACAGAATTCGACCTAGCTGAGTAGCTAGTGTGGAAAAACCTGCCGCCGTCAGGACTCGAACCTAGGACCTCCCGGTCAGAGGCGCTGCAGTGGCGTCAGTTGATGCACTGAGCTACCGTTCCCGGTACTGGTAGTCTTGATATTACAGTTGGCCTTGACACTCCAGCTGATTTCGGTCAAATGGAACCTGTAGAATCAAATAAAACAACTTAAAACAAATCGGGGGTATCGGACGCAAACGTATCGGACGCAAATCGGGGGTATCGGCCGACGGAAATTTTGTCCAAAATCGACTCCTCTGTGACCGCCCTCTAATCGCACCTCCGACCCGTCGATCCCTGGTTCCGTCGCGTCGCCCTCTTCGTGTGCAGATTGAAGGCGTTACAGCGCTGTGACACAGTGTCCTCAGGGCGTAGTGGACAGAGTGTAAGCAGCTTCGAACGACGTGTTGTTTCAAGTTCATATGACAGGATCGGGGAATTGGGAATTCTCATTTCATAAATCCCAATAAAGTTCGTAAATTGTTTCAAAAAAATATGAAAACGCTGTACAAACGTGTTCATAGAATTACAGTAAGTATGCTCGAGTGCATACTTACTGTAATGGAGGAGAATGCATAGAAAAACTTAGGAGAGCTTTGAATTAAAAAATATTTTGATTTTCCTCTGACTGGTAAAAATACAGAAATGTGGGTGATTTATCTTTACCCCTTCCTATCTGAGGTAACACAAACACAACTTTATTTTCCTACAGTAATCCGTTAACTTAGTGCCTTTTGTTTTTATTAATGTCTCGTTCTTACCTTTGATAAATTTTGTTCTGAAATTGTTTTCACGCGAAAGACGTTTGGTTTGTCGTTTGCTTCTGGATGTAATTTTCTTTTTCTTTTGTGGTCATTTATTATTGATAAGAGTTGTTATACGAAAATGTGTAACTTATCACACTTGTTTTTCACATTTCCATATTTCCATATTCACCGTTTTGATCTCTTCAATGTTTTCTACGATGTTGATATGTCTTTCCAATATTCAAGGAAACATAAACTCTTTACTACACAATAAAAAAGGTTTTTGTAATGTTTTCCTGAAAGTCAAGTTCATAGAACTCCTTAATAATTAATTATCTTATTATCTACTTCAGTTACTCACTCTTGAATACAATATAACTGATATAATATATATGCACCAAAATTGATGCTAAGAATTAGACTAATGTTGACTTTTTTTTGAACTCCTATTAAAAAATAATTGTCATGATCTTTTTCTACTAACGGTTATTTTCTCAAGTATTTAATTGCTTCTATACACATTTGTGAAAAAAGGTTTAAACGGTGTAAAAAAATCACTCCACGTTTCCGACATGGATCAATTTGCCTGAAAAGTGTGAGGTAACGTAGTTAGAATTTTTGCGGGCTCTTCGCTTCATTCGGTAAAACCGCAGTGGCTTCATAAAATAGCGTGCTGTCACGATGCTGTCATATTTACATTATTAAGAGAGAAAATGACATCGATTTCGAAGTATCGATTTTTCAAACTTCGGCTCCTCTGGGAGTGTCAGAGGGCGTGATGGGCAGAAAATTGGGAATTAGAGCCATGTTAAATTGGTAATATATGCCCTAAATTGAAATATTAATTTTCAACCTAAAATTTCATTTGTTACCGCGAAGTGGCATGACACTGACATGTATAATATTATAGTTGTCTGTGCGAATATGCAAAAATTAAGTGAAATATTCAGACGATCGATGCTTCATCGGTGCCAGCGAGACAGCCAATGAGCGTTCACCCTATACGCAATCTCTCCAATGAAATCAAGCGAAATTGATTACTGATTCTAAATGACTTTTGGTGTGATGCATAGGGACGCCATGTTGAGTCATGGTTGCGTATAACACTTGTGTTTATCACTTGAAATTTAAAATAACCGAAATGGTTTGCTCTCTTTACCCGAAAGTATCCTGGTATTTGAAACTGTGTTTGACCTAATTTTTTTTATCTAAGTATCTTTTATAATTTTATTTTATATTTCTTCTTCTGAATATCAAACGTCAATATTGTACAGATACGTTGTTGAACAGATTGTACGTATGGTTCAGTTTACACAATGTACAAAGATAATTAAGAAGTTCAACTCTTGGTAAGTGAAGAATGTGAAATGTCAGACTCGAGAGAATGAGTAAAAGGAAGGTACTTAACGAGACACAGTGCCAGAAAAAAAATTAAATCTCTTTCATTCAATGCTTTTTATGCTTCCTTCTTTCTTTCTTTGAATTATTATTGTAAAATTAATATAAATGAATGTTTAAATAAAACATTAGTATAATGATATATATGGATAATCAATCACAACAATAACAATATATAATATTTTTATTGCTTGCCCAAAGTTAACTTTAAGGAAACAATTTTCCCATCTTCAGTGGGTCTCTAACAAAAAAGGAAGAATTGAGAGATTAACATAAGAAAAACTATGACAAAAATAATATTGACAAATGAGGTGAAATACATATTACAATAATGAAATTAAAAATTACTTACTGCTCAAGCAACGTAGAGCAACGCCACGTCCATTTGTCAATATTATTTTTGTCTTAGTGTTCTTTATGTTAATGTCTCAATTTTTTCCTTTTTTGTTAGAGACTCACTAAAGATGTGAAAATTGTTTCCTTAAAGTTAACTTTGGGCAAGCAATAAATGTATTATATATTGTTATTGTTGTGATTGATTATCCATATATATCATTATGAATTACCACAAGGTTTCGGCTACCACCACGGAATTTAATACATTAGCATCGTATTGAAGTCATAGTATAAATTTTTCTTCAGGATACTGTAAATTTTGGTAACCTCCACCTCCCTTCCAATAGAATGTTTGGTAAAATTTCGAATATTGGTAAATTGTTACCATATCTGAAAGTTTCTCGAACCATAAAAATTGTCCTGAATAACAACGAAACTACATAATACGCGCCATTGCTGATAATTTGATTTACCTCGTCAATCTACCTTCATTGTTACCATTGCTGATGTCAAAAACACACAATTTCCTTTATATTTCCAATGTTATTGTGACTATTCCAATCATTAAACACCAATAGCGTCGAACAATACATATCGCGTACGCCAATCAAGGCGATGTATTTATAAAATTTATCATTTTTCTATCCAATTTTTCTCACCAGTTCTCTCTAGTGGCTCTGATATGATAGTCATAGAAGGCGGTGTGCACTGGTAGAGTGAGTTCAATAATTTAATTAATATATCGCGCATGTTGCAATTCTGTGGTAAATAATTTCATCCAAAGAAAAGTCTTATTAAATTTCACGACTATATTAAAAATTTCCGTTAAATTTCAGTTGAATTTTTTTTAGAAATTCAAATCACTAGTGGAATATCCCATGAAAACATTCTCAATATCTACCCTGAAAGATAGTTTCTTTGTTTAAAATATCTTTTCATCTGAGAAATTCATAATAATACCTCATGTTACAGCACAATTATCACCATCACTGCTACGGCAGTTTCTTGAATAACCACATATTATACAAAATATGATTTTATCTAACAAGTGAGCTGGTTGAACAACGTAACCCCATAACCTGAAACAAACTTACATTTTCCACCCTCATGCTGAATGCCCACGTGTTTATAAGTAATTATAGGAATAAATTTAGAGAATAAAGCAACACATTTCCAAAGTTCGATGCTATATCCAAAGGAAGGACCTAAAATGACGACTCTAATGGTGTAATCCGACCGTCTGCGAGACTAGCTCGTTTGTCTGCTCATCAGATATAGGGAGTTAAAAAGAATTGACTCACTGTCAGAGAGTAGGGAGGGCCTCAATCTTCCTTTGGGAAGAACGAAACATATTTTATAAAATTGTTATAAGTTTTCTAAAGAATGAAAATAAATTTATGTAATTTAAGTGAGTGTTGTGGCATGGGAGGGAGAATTTGTTTTAAGCTCACAACCTGCCCGCCTATGGATTCGTTCCTGAGAGCAACATCTGCTGCCACTGTAGCGACTCCAAACGGGAAGGTTTTAAGCTCGAGTTTCGACGGTGGCTGATTGTTGACACTAGCTAGATGGTTAGGTCGAATTCAGCTGGAGGAGAGCTATAAGGGAAGGCTGCTTTGGGGGAGGGGGACCGAGGTTTTTCTGATTAACACCAGGAGAATTGCAGTGAAGTTCCTTACAAATGGGTACACACCGCGCGCGACCTTCTCTTCCTAATCCTAATCGGAAGATTTGAGCTTGCCCTCGCCGGCGACATACCTCATGTTCCAACGCAGGACGAACACCACCAACTGCCGAAATTATAACATTCACTAAATTTATGGGACTAATGACCATCAGTTGATGCACCGGGAAATACGAAATAGTCAATCAAGAACAAAATGTTCGTTGAGAGATCGATATTAAATAGAACTAATTTACCAACTTTCAATTACAATTATGTTTAACACAGAGCATCATCTAAAACAAAACGTTAACAATAATAAACCTATCTATAATCTAAATGAATCCTGTCCGTGGGTCAGAATAGGAGTCCGAGCGTTATGCACCTGCGACTACTGTCCTTTCGGTTGGGAATCCTCGTTTTTCGTAGCCCCGCCCTCCTCCCCCGCGTAGAGCGTCCGCCGAACGGCGTCGCCAGAGCCATCATTCGCGCGTCGCTCGTAACCCGCTTTACGCGCGCGTCGGCACGGCCGTGCCCACACGCCCGCCACGCCCCGCCACCCCCGCCCCCGCCCCCGCCCCGCCACGCCCCGGAGGCCGCGGGGCGGCCGCGCGCGGATTCGGCCCAGCTCGTCCGGAACGCGGACAAACGTATAACAGCCACCCCCACCACGCCCCCCTCGCCTCGCCGCCCCGTCAAAACGCGGATCGACGCCCGGGGGGTGGGGCGGGGAGTTCGCAGCGGCGTTTCCGGCGGGGGCGAGGGTCATAAAGCGGTTTTACTCCCCGGATGCCCCCCGCCCCCACCCCCTCTGCCAGCCTGTGCGTCGCACCGATGCGGTGGCGACTGTGTTGCACGGCGGACGAATATGCGATTCTATTCGGGCGCGGGACGTAAAGCGCGCGGGCCGGGAATTTTCAACTCTTGTTTGCGTTATGTGCAACTTCGGCGATTGCATTGGGTCAGGACCCAAGTTCCGATTTTCAGAGTTCTCGGATTAGTGAGGGTGAAGTTTCGAGACCCGAACTAGTTAAATTTATCGACGTCATTCACGGGCGGTGCGTGCGGAAAGATGAATAAATTGATGAAGATTTTCCCCCTAGCCAAGTACTGGATAGTACTGAGCAACATTGTATGCCTTGTTTCGGTTAATGGCAGGTAAATCCTGTAGTAAGAGCGTTTGGTTGAGGGAAGGTTAGAGGGCTTCAGCATTACCGGATTTATCCACACCTGGCTGCTGGGAGTTCTACATCGTACTAAATTCTAAATACGTATTGTATCTGTATAAGTTTTTCGTTTCTATTCAGAATTATATATAAATATTTCGAAAAATAGAGACGATGCCAGGGTAATGAATTCACTCTGCTAGTGTGTAGTGCACACGCCTAAAAATCGATGCTGAGAAACAAACATATGTCGCTTGCATAGAGAAACTCAGGGAGCAATGGTTCGCCGTTCTAGGTTCTCGTGATATCTACCATTTTAATTTTTTGTTCATACTTATTCTATTTGCAAAACCTGTTTACAAAATCGCTCATTCTAAGACATTATGTCCGTAAAATACTTTTTGGGATAGATTAAACTTATTTGTATAAATCCTGCACATGTTGTGTCCCTTTACAAATTATAAGTTTAAAAAGATTTTTTACTCTACGAGTTGCATGTGTCAACTAAATTCGTTGACTAACTTCTGTACGAGATTGAGCGTTCTATGAATTGATACTCAGTGGCGTAACAATAATTCTTTATTGGGAAAGGGAGGGAGTGGTGTAGTGTCCAGCCGATATGATGTTTTTATGTAAAAAATTGTCATTGATTTCGAATTTAAAACTCATTTTTATTCGTTGATTTATAATGTTTCATGTTCAATTTATGTAGTGAATGACTGTCGTTACAATTAAAACCAGTGAACTGTATTTGTCAACAAACGCAGTCTGTCTTATGGGATAGCATGGGTGCACACTGAAGACACTGAATGCTTCTGTTTGATTTACGCATCTATCTAAACAAGCCCACCTCTTGGATACGCATGTTCAGCGCCCTGTGGAGCTAGACATGGAAACGTGGTGGGAGCAGGTCTACAGTTGAAGCGCGGGCAGCGCGTGGCGAGGCGAAAAGTAGGGGTTTCGGGTGGTGGTGATTGAGTGATTGATTGATTAGATTTTCTGGGCACATTTAATGCTAGGTTCCGTAAGTATAGTGCATATTTTTATCGCATGAAGTTACGGTGATCTTTCCCCGCTGGACGGCGAAATCCGACATCAACCAACATGTTAACTAGCTGGTTTTCCCAAACGAGGTATCTCCCATTAGCGAAACACCACCCCACCCGGAGCAAGCTCAAAGCTCTATAATGGCCTTCCGACATGTGTGGTAGTGTAGTGCATATAGTGGAAAGGTAAATAAGAGTGAGGGTGGGTCAAGGAAAAGGAAAGAATTTTGCACGCGATCCGTGGCCCGTTTGTGAGGGTCTTGCTGCGGCATTCGCCTGGTGTTGAATGGAAAAATCACGCAAAACTACCGATCAGAGCAGCCGGCCGCTAGAATTCTCCCCCAGACAGCGGCTGAACTCGACCTAGCTATCTGGGAGGTATCGAAAATCCTGCCACCGACAGGGCTCAAACACTAGGACCTCCCGGTCAGAGGCGCTTCAGTAACATCAGTTGATGCTGTGAGTCACCTAAAGCGGCAGCGGAGGCTAGCAGAGTGGGTTGATGCGAGCGGTGCGTGTCGCTGGGCGGGAGCGTGAGCGTAGAAGTGGGCGTGTGTAAGTGGGCGTGGGCGGGAATGAATGTGAGCGGAAGGCGAGCGCGGGGGAGGGTGGTGGTGGGCGGCGCTTGAGGTCTGGGTGTAGGGGCGGGGAGTAGCGATGTGGGGCGAGGGCAGAGACGGAAGTCAGGTTTCTGGACGAGCATGGAATGGTGTGGAGCGAGCGATGTGGGCGACGCTGGGCGGGGTCCTAAGCGTGAGTGGGGGTGGGCGGGGCAGCAGGGGAGGCATCGACGGGAGCGCAGGCGAGGCAGATTCGTGATAGGTGGGGTCGGGTGGGGGGGTTCCGGTTTAGACGGGGGGTAGAACGGGGCCAGAACCAGCTGGAGCAGGCGGTGGGGATTCGGACGGGACGAGGGCGGCGAGGGCGGTGAGGGCAGTGGAGTCCGCGGGGGCGGCGGGGACAGCAATGGCACGGGAGTGGTGAGGGTGGTGAAGGCGGCGGGGAAGGCGGGGGCGAGGCGTCGGTGAGCGGCGGGATAATGGGGTTATGCCGGGATGGTGGGGGGGGGCGATGGGGAGCGGCGATGGAGGTAGGGGAAGCGGAGGCGGGCGATGCGGTCGGAGCCCCGGCAGGCGTTGCGGCGAGGGCGAAATAGGCGGATCCCAGCGCCAAACGCGCTTTAACCAGGGGTGAGAGGGCACAGGTAAAATGATCTGCAACCGCATTTATATCGTCGCCAATTAAAGAGGGGACAAAAATAGGCACGTTGCCGCGTAGAGATTAATTTAATATTGAAAGCAGATATTAAAGTTTTGTATTAGCAAAGAGGTGTGTATATAAAAACTTAGTAAAACTCATTATATAATGCTTTCTAATACTGTGCATCTGTTATTAATTTTACGATATCGGTGCTTGTTCAGTTGATTATAATGTAAACATTGTCGGATTGTCGGATGGAGACAGCGGATGTTGCCGCTGTGGAAGGTTCTCCGGTGTGGAAGAAAGTTAACACCATGTTATTGTAGGAGCAGAATAAAAGACTTAAAACATTTTGTAAAATTTGAATGTAGAAAACTTTTTGATGAATCGGCAGTTTGCGTTTTTCAATAAATGGGATATTTCTGAAGTGCTCTGGTGTAGCAGTCATTTTTCCAGGTTTCATATATTTTATTTATTTAATAGATAATTATTACATGTAAATTAAATAATCTGTTACTTTTTGGCTACGCAGAAGTCCTTCAAGCCATTACAATGCCTAAAGATTGCCCGACCCCTCGCCACTGCGCTTACTTCTCGGACAACCAATTCCATTTGCCCCCAAATGTGCTCATTTGAATATTTGATGATTTACTAATTTTATTACTATATTTACGTACTTAAACTTAATGTCATTTTCTTATAAATCTACTAACTTAATTACCGACAAACTTATTCAATATTTATTTATTTCTAATTCATTTTCTCTTCAGTCAAAGCTTCGCGCATACCACTAACCAGTGTTGTTTTTTTCTTTTTCCTAATTATCGTTTCCCTAATAGTTCAACCAGGAGAGGTGATTCTGAGCATCAGATGATATCATGATAGTGCCTCTGACTGGGTCCTAGGTTCGAGTCCTGACGGTGGCAGCATTATCTTGTAAGCTAGGTCGATTTCAGTCGTTGTCTGCAGGAGAATTCTAGCCGTCGGCTGCTCTGATCGTTAGTTTTCCGTGGTTTCTCCGGCCAACACTAGACGAATGCCGGAAAAGTACCTTAACCAACGGACCACGGATCTCGCGCGATCATTCCTTCCTCTTCCTTGTCCTATACTCATCCCTTACACACACTTACTTTAACATGCACTACACAATCACGCATGCCAGGGGACCGGTCGGAAGCTTAGAGATTGTCCCCGGCTGGGGCGGTGCCCCGTCGGTGGGAGATACCTGGCTGGGAAAATTTCTCTACCCGACGGTAGCTCGGTGCCGGATCTCAAGATCCAGCGAGGAAGGACCACCACCATCTCCA
The DNA here is from genome assembly GCA_011170035.1 of Teleogryllus occipitalis. Lineage (NCBI taxonomy): Eukaryota > Metazoa > Arthropoda > Insecta > Orthoptera > Gryllidae > Teleogryllus > Teleogryllus occipitalis. Next base: position 152,451 of record BLKR01000756.1, on the reverse strand, counting down.
GATAAAAATGCACGATACTTATGGGACTAATTACCTTGTTAGATGATGCGCCCAGAATCACTAACAATCAATCAATCAATCAATCGTAGTAGTTCGAACATTTCCTAGAACTGTCGCTAATACTTTCATGAAATGAGACCTCTTATGATCTATAATATAACCACGTATTAGGTTTTGACGTAAAAAGAATATGATATGAATGTGTCTTTTTTAATAATTCTTAATATTGCTATTATGATTGTTGGAAGAGTATAATTATTTGAATTTCGTTGGTAGTGTCGTTGAAAGTGTATAATTACTTATATGTTTGTTGTTATTTGTAATTATGTTTTTACGGGATTTGAATCTTCGAATACTAGCGTTATACTTGAATATCCATGTTCTTCAAAGCATGTGTTCGTTCTGCGAAATGATCTTTTTAACTTTCAATTACACTTAGTATTTTTATTTATCTACTTTTAAATAAATATGTGAGTTACACAAGAAAAGAATTATCATCCGTTTATGGAATGATAATATTATTTACAAACATTTACGGTAAGTGCAAGAAGATTTGTTAGAAAAAAACAGAATACTATTTTGTAATTCTATTCGATGTTTACCTAAATTCTAATTATATTATAACCTAATTCTATTATACCAGATGCCCTAAGTATTAAAACATTTTAAACTATTTTGGATTTTTTATAGCTCATAAAACACTATTAATTAGTACATTGAGTAAGTAAGCTAGGCTTTCCCTCAGAATGCGAAAATTTGGTATTTTACAAAGTGCTAATACAACACTATATATTGAGTTTTCCTCTCCTTTTGTGCAATGTTACTGTATTTCAGTTTTCAGGTGTTACTGTTACTTTTTGCACTTCACGGTATCAGCATTTTTACTCACCATAACGTTACACAAAATAATAATTAATTAAATAGGTTGTTTCATAGAATACTAAATCATTCTGATTTTATACATGCACTGCTTTCATTGAGAAGAAAGACAAAACAAACGGCATATTGCGAACTGAGAATATTTATCTTTTGTTGTGGATATGACGCTGGTGTGGAACAACCATATTTGCTTTTTCGTCGTTTGTAATTTTCCTCGACGAGCAAAATCTGTTTGACATGTGTGTGGTAAATAGTACTTAACATTTAATTTTACATTTTGTCACGCTGAAGAGTTGATTTCCAGGAAAACGGAGAACGAAGGTGTATTACTATGTACACCTGTGCACACTACATTATGTTGATCATTTAATTTGAATAGTATTTTAATTTTTTCGAACACAGTTGTGCATGCATACATACATGTGTTTGATATATTCTATTAACATTGTTCTTGAAATCAATTTGTGATTTTTATCGTTGAAAAGGTATACAGATTTTCTTACGTTTGCTCATTATATCTTGGAGTATGTTATTTGTTTCATAATAGTAGAGTATGTTTAAAACACTACCAAATTAACATACTTTCTTATTTTATGCCTTGTTTTATATTCTTCTAGATTTTCAACCATAAACACTTATGGTAATGCGGGTTGTACATTTTAACACCTGTGAAAATCGATGTCCAAATCTCTCTGGATTTTACAACACTTCAACAACATCTATTCACATTTTTCAACATATTTCTTGGATATTTAATCTTCAGAATAGTAATTTATTTATCTACATCTCGTAATTGACTGTATGGTAGATGCTTATGTCCGAGTGTTCTCCCTTCAAACGACACATTAAATACTTTTGATTTTATTATAATGCAAATCCCTATATCCCGGTTTTCTTGTTTCAGGTGAGTAACCAGACACCAAAAAATAAATGACAAACGTTGTGGGTGAGTAATATAATAATAATAATAATAATAATAATAATAATAATAATAATAATATATGCATGTATTTGGCGTTCTTTGATCGGTAGTCCGACTTTGCCGGCCAGCTATCTGTGTCCCCCATGCCTGGACCTGGATAAATTTCCAATAATATTAATAATAACAATATTAACTATATTTAAGGAGTTATGTAGCTTATGGAAATTTAAACATGAAAACACACAATCTACTTTTCAAAGGTAGTTAATGTTATATTTGTATGTACTTTTTAATTTACAAAGACTACGAAATTTCACATCCGCTTTTCTAAAAACACTTTTGTATGACTTACACTCTATGCGAATGTCATCGAATTGTTGAATAAATTGAAATAGTATTATGTAGTCTGTGTTCACAAAAAAAAAAAAGTTCCTCCAGGACTCATGTTTCCAATATTTTCCAGGATTACGGTAGTACGCAAATATTTAATTTTCACAAGTTCGGTTATTATTATGATACACTCATTAATATAGTAAACTTTGTAACACTATCAAACATTATACAAAGATATCCGTGTCCCTCACTATTCTCCATATCACTGTCTCGTTCATCGCTCCTGCCTTTTTTCGCTAGCCTTGTCGCACCTCCAACGCCTCGCGCTTCTGGAATAATCCGCCCCTCCACAATTAATTTCTTAGCGCAACAGAAAGACGCTTACGGGGCGTCGAGAGGCGCAGCTTGCAGCTCCAGCGAAAGAAAGCGGGCGCCGCCCCTAGCCCCGCCGCCCCGCCGCCCCGCCGCCCCGCCGCCCCGCCGCCCCGCCGCCCCGCCTTGCCGCCTTGCCGCCGCCTTGCCGCCTCGCCACTCCGCCGCCTTGCCGCCCCGCCGCCCCGCCGCCCCGCCGCCCCGCCGCCCCGCCGCCCCGCCGCCCCGCCGCCCCGCCGCCCCGCCGCCCCGCCGCCCCGCCGCCCCGCCGCCCCGCCGCCCCGCCGCCCCGCCGCCCCGCCGCCCCGCCGCCCCGCCGCCCCGCCGCCCCGCCGCCCCGCCGCCCCGCCGCCCCGCCGCCCCGCCGCCCCGCCGCCCCGCCGCCCCGCCGCCCCGCCGCCCCGCCGCCCCGCCGCCCCGCCGCCCCCGCCCCGCCGCCCCGCCGCCCCGCCGCCCCGCCGCCCCGCCGCCCCGCCGCCCCGCCGCCCCGCCGCCCCGCCGCCCGCCGCCCCGCCGCCCCGCCGCCCCGCCGCCCCGCCGCCCCGCCGCCCCGCCGCCCCGCCGCCCCGCCGCCGCCCCGCCGCCCCGCCCCGCAACCCCCGCCGCCCCCGCCACCCCCGTCGCCGCCACCCCCGATGCCCTCACCGCACCCTTCGCCCCCGCCGACTCGTCGCCCCGCCCCCCCGCCGCTGCGCCGGCCCGCCACCCCGCCTTCCCGCCCCCCGCCGCCTCGCCGCCCCGCCGCCCGCCGCCGCCCACCACCCCCGCCGCCTTTGCTGCCCCAGCTGCCCTCGCCTCCCTAAGCCGCCCCGCTACCTTCGCCGTCTCCGCCACCCTCGCCGTCCCCGCCGCCCCTGCCGCCCACGCCTCCCCCGCCGCCCCGCGCGCCAGCGAAGCTCGGATTACGATGAGTTATTAAGCTGCTGATTAAATATCCAGATCGGCGCGCGTTCGGCGCAATCCGTTTCGCCGCTGTTACTCGTAAAGCGCGGACGGAGCGGTGGGGCGGCGGCGCAGTAATTGTGCTGGATTAGGGGCGGCGCGGGGCAGATAGAGCGCCGGCAATAGAGAGTTAGGGCCGGCGATAGAGGAGCGCGGCCGCGCGGATGACCGGCACCGTGAAGGGGGCGGGGCGCGCGAGGGAGGGCTGTCGAGCAGGCGGCGGAGAACGGGAGGTGCACGCCACGACTCTGCGGGCCGGGCCCTTCGGCAGGGCACGGAAGAGTAGGACTTGAGGAAGTGGAACTGTGAAAATGGTAGGTGTGGGTGAGATTGGTAGGAGTCAGTGGGATGTTGCCGGATAACAGAGAGAGGGTATCTGAAGGAAGGTGGGAAGCTCGCAGCGATATGTCTCACAGTCAGGGAACGGTGGTAAGCGATTGGGGTCAGTGAGATCAGCAAGAGCCAGTGAGGACACTGCATGTAATGGTAATGAGGTAACGGAAGAAGGTAGGGACAAGCATGTAAAGGTAAGAGGGAGGCAGGTGGACACTGAGAGACAGAAGACTACTGGGAACAGTGAGTGAACGGCATGTGGTGGTAGGAGATAGCGGGGGGGGCAGAGGATACAACGGGATGGCGACAGTGTCACTGCGGGCAGGCACTGGAAGATAGCGAGGGCGGCAAGGGGCAGTGAGGGGGCGGTGAGATGGTAGATGATGTAGCGTGCTTAGTGTGTGGGGGGGGCGGTGTGGTAGTGAGTTCGCATGCGGCGACAGGAGTCCGGTGGGTGGAGATGGCGGTGGAGGGTGCAGGATCACGGCAGGCGGGCACTGGAAGATAGTGAGGATGACAGGGGGCAGTGAAGGGGATGAGGAGGTAGATGGTGCAGCGTGGTTAGTGGGGGTGGGGGCGGTGCGGTGGATAGGTGGTGTGTGAGCGACAGGGTGAGAGGATGCCAGTGGCGGCAGGGAGCGGCAATGTGCAACGGCGGGGGAGGGGGGACCCCGGCCGGGCAGCGATTGTGCTGGGCGTGGCAACGGCGCTGGGCGGCCCGCGGGTCGTTCTTTCTTTGTGCGCCATCCGCCAGAGAGAGCTGCGCTGTGTCGCCCATGGGCTGGGCCGCTTCCCCCTCCTCCCGCCCCCAAGTGCGACGTGCGTATGTAAAACTCGATAGGTGCAGCGGCTGTGACGGTGTGGACGCGCTGCCACGAAAAACTCCCTGCTCCGCGAGGTTGAATTGATACACGCTTTTTTTCGTTTTATTTCTTCCTCGTGGACGTACTACAATCGACGGTATACAGAGAGAGTCACGGTACAGACAGAATTTGATGTCGATATTTTTGGGAATATACGAATACTCATCGTGTACAAAAAGGTGATACTCACAGTGTTGTGTTCGGTATTTTTACTGCACTGCCCACAAACACGTATCAAACGGATATAGGAAAAATAAATACACAGATAAATATTTGGGAGCGAATAATACATCATAATTTGAATTTTTCTAGAATTTAGTGAATTTTATTATTTATTCGCTAGAGAATGAATGTAAAGGATTGGTAAGATTAAAAATCGATTTATATATTTACTAGTTAAATTAATACTTAATTTAAATATTCTTAGAATTCTGTCTTAAATAGGAAACTAATGAAAGCGGTAATTGAAAATGAATACAAAAATAATTGTTTTTGAGTTTCTTTTGTTTTATTTATTTATTAATTTTTGGGAAAATATAATATGCTCGTAAGCATGTCATTTACACTTACTTTCGTGTATATAGTCTTAATTTCCAATAAATAACCACTCGATTAACTCTTTCTAAACTCTCGAGAACTACCAGTTCTTTTGTTAACAAAAAGTACATTTTACTTTTAAATTTTCATGTTAATGTTTTTATCCCTTGGTCTTCTGTAAACTACGAGGACCTTACAGTTAATTTTTAAGTTAACAACTTGTTAATTATCCAGAAGGGTGAAAGGATTTTGCTGTAGCTGTCTTTCAAATAAGGTTATTAGCCATAATGTAAACATATACACAAGGACAATCTCAGATAAACATCTATTTTCAAGCCAATGGTACACCCTGGATTTTTGTCTTTGTGTGGGAGTGGGGGGACCACGGACGGAAGGATTGATGGACGGACAGTTTTGGCATGAATGGATTTCCCGATATCAAGGACCGACAAAACCTGGACTCTGACTACACTTGTTAGAAGAAGTAATTTACTACACATATGAAGAATATTTATCCACTTTTACGATTCTGGGGTCCAACTATAAAAGTTCTCCTGTTGAAGAATCGCCGATTATTGCCGCAGCATAACAAAACTTTCGTTTTACTACGTACGTAATAGAGCGAGAAAGTAACAGCCTATTTCTCACACCAAATTTGAACACAAAATATTTTGTTTCGCGCAGAACTTTGGCTCCCACACACGTTTGGGCTACTTTTAGGTAGTGGAAAGAATCTAGGTTGCTTTACCAGCACTTTTATTTGCCAAATGAACAACTTTCAATGACTGAACTATTGTCCTAAAATCCACAGCCAGGGAGTCGAATCTGGAATCTGTCGCACGATCGAATTCTAGCTCATAGATGACAAAACTAAACATAAAGAACCCATTAAAAATGTGCTCATTTTAGAATTAAAAATGTTTGTAAAGAGACCTCCATTTATGTTTCCTCTTCTAATGCCAACAAAACCTCTCCAATAAACCAATACTTGAAGATAACCGCAGCACTTTCCGCGGCTCCTTCTGAGAATTACAATCCATTTGTTGAACACAAGTGATCAATGTCCCCCCGAGCCGAATGGCCGGGGCGATGTGTATTAGGCCGCAGGCGCCCCGCCCCGCCCCGCCCCCCAGTGCGGCCAATTCCGCAGCCAGCGCGCGTAGCGCCGCGGAGGGAGGCGGGGCGACCGCGGGACTACTGGCTTCGCACGCGGCGGGGCGGCGCCTCGCCAGATGGAGTCCGTCGGAGGCGGGGGCGGGGGCGGGGGGCGGGGCGCGCAGGTGCCGGGCGCGCGCGTCCCCCGCAGGCTGTGCCGCCGCCGCGTCGCACCTGCTCCCGCCCCGCCCCGTCCCCGCCCCGCCCCGCCCCGCCCCGCCCCGCCCCGGGCGCCGCGCCGCCCAGGTAATTAGTTATGGGCCCAGGCTGTCAGCGCCACCTCGCCACCGCAGCCGCCGCCCTCGCCCGCGGTCGCCGCCGCCCCCGCTGTTCGTTACCGGCAGCGCCGCAGAGGTTGACGGCGCCGACGTCTTCGTCGACGTCGGCAACGCTGGTGACTCGTTCTCGGCTGCTGGCCTCCTCCACCCACCCCCCTCCCCCGTTGCCTACAAGTAGTGCCTAGCGCACGATGATGCTCGTCCGATTGTCTGAAATGACTCAGGGCAACAACTGTTGTCACTGATGCGTTTCTGACCGGCAGCTCCTAGGGGTCAAGTGTGGAAGACGTTCGACAGTGGCTGTACAACTGAGTCGAATTCAGACTAAACAGGAGGAGAATTCTAGCGATCGGTTGTTCTAGTCGTTAATTTTCAGGGATTTTTTTCGTTTCAAGTTAATTCCATTTCAAGCTAATGACGAAGCAGTATATTAGCCAGCAGGCCAAAACCGTGAGTGATATCAAATTGAGCAGCATTAAACTCATCTTTGTTCTCATCTTTCTCCCTCACAGACCGCACACGTGCACTCACTTGCAATACACTACTCTACACACCGCCAGACCTGTCGGGAGCTAAGAGTTTCTGCAGGGTCAGTGAACCGCTGGGGGAAATACCTAGAGGTGGGAGCAAAGCCAAGCAATTTTCAACCTGATTCCTAATTTCGCATGATGAATGCGCTTCAATCGGCTTCAATGTAATACGATTCTTGCAGATAGCGTTATCGCATCAATTCTTAGAAATCTAGCTGCTGGGCCGTGCATGTGTTCGTCGCCGCAGCCACAATGCACATAGGCACTGTCGCAGAGTATTCCTTTGAGCATTTGGTTGAGATGTAATGTTTCGAGTTTCCAAAGTATTTCGAGATCAGAGGTTTGTTAGATATTTATTATTGTTTATTGTCATGTTTTTTAGTATTACAATATATTTAATCATACATTTTTACATCAATGAGGTAAACTTATATACGCAAGAGTGTAGTCAGGAATAAGTACACAATCGTAAATATTTTGTTGTTCTGTGAAAATATGAATTTTAAGAAAGTTTTAATCAATTTAATTTATTGTCAAAGAAAGTAAAATTATCGCTAAATAGATTTAGTTTTCCGCATATTTGTGGCTTAGGTAATATTTCAATAATTTCTCTTTTTACATTTGCTCAGAGTTTATGTAAATTTGCGTAGTATAATTTAACACCCACATTTTTTACTAGTGGTGATCCATCACACAGAACGGCTAAAATTTGGAGTTTCCAGAGTTTAGAACCTATAACCTAATCAGAATTCCTTGCGGAATATTGACGAGAATGATTATGCGACGTTTGATACGGAGTATAGAGGGGATTTCGATCCAGATGACATAACGTCAATAACGCAAATAATGAACTCTAGCAGTCCACGTTTCCTTCCCCAATATTGATTTCCTTAATCAATGAATATATTATTTTAGTTTATTTTACGTAACTGTGTATCATTTATTTTCATTATTTATTTCCTATTTCCATTATTTATTTTCAATTTTCATAAATTTGTATTTTTTGTACATTCATTCGTGTTTTCTACTTTGTAAAGAACATGCTCACGTTTATTTATGACTGGATATAAGATTTTTATTCAGGAATTATACGACATGATTCTGTACGCAATCACAATCCATATAGTGTAATGCTTAGGCCTAAATGGATTGTGATCGTTATTAAAACCACATAATTTTCAATTTTTTCTCTCTTAATATTTATTCAAAATACAAAATAATATTTTTCTCATATTTCTAAGATCAAAATTAAACAAGTAAAAGAGAAATTAAAATAATTCCGGAGAAAAAGTTACCCGAAATTTAAAGGGTTAAAACCTCTGAATTTTAGAAAAGCACAAACGTTCACCTCCACTTAATCAAGGAACAAGATGAAATATCAACGACCCAATGCTCAGCCATTCTGAGAACTGCTAGTCATTTTGTTCATTTGCTTTCAAAATGAATAATTGCCAACATTTATGTTTTTGGGATCAAACGTTTAGAGAATTCTAAACATTCTTAATTACAGAACAACTTTGGATTCGAAAAGAAAACTATCTTACGAAATTATTTCGCAGAAGTGTAAGATATCTCAATATGCAAACTCCCTTACTTTATTACCTTACTGTTGAAAATCTAAATAAGCACTGTCGACCAGGTTTGTTTGTCGAGGAAACAGAGTCTCTCATTCCCCTTCTTGCTACCTGCGTAGGAGTCGAGATGACCTTTTCCCTTTGTATTTTTCAAAGTTGGACGAGGTTTTACAAGGGCATTACTAGCTCAAATTTCATGGCTATGGTTTCCTACTTGGTGTGAAAGTGTCCTGCGCTCCATGTGAAATTTGTGATGGACAAAGTTAGGAGTTTGCGGTAGATTTTCTTGGCATTTCCTCATTCTTCTTTCTCTCACTTTACCATTGGACCTCCATCGTTTGTATCATACCATCATTAGATCACACCTAAACACTACTTTCATTCACTGTTCCAGATTAAGACATACACAATACTGAAATCAAAATACACTCTAATCAAACCCTGAGAGACCTTACCTGTAAACATACACTCTAATCTTCTTTGCGGCACAATTTTTCTAGGTTCGTCTATTTCGTTGTTTTGTAACGCAATTTGCAATTTTCTGTGACGCTCATTTTTGGTTTCTTTTCGCCTTGCTCTTAATTTATTTTCCTTTCTCCCGTGAGAAATACAATAGCATCGTATGACGCTGGTTCTTATTCGTTCTTTCGTAGTATACGGAATAAGAAAGAGTTAAAATACGTATTATGAAAGACACAAAAATATCTCCTTCAGACCCAGAGCTGTGATGACGCCTAAGCCTCCGAGAGATGCTTCGTTATTAAAATGTAATGTTCGCCAGACGACATTTAATCTCGGATGGCTCTTCTTGGCATCTGCGTTGTGCTGCAACTTCCTCTACTTTCACTGACGCTTCACGATGTGCCATTTCCTGCTGTTTTTTATTACTTTAAATTACTTTTGCAGTTACTATGCGCAACTTGCTGACTTCAACATATGTCACTATCACTCAGACTTCTTTCCGTATTTTCCTTTCTTACACTTATAGATTAGTTAGTTGTTTTTTTTCTTTGTTTCATTTCTGTTTTTCTTCACTGTATGTTTCTTATTTACTTACTCCTTCACATTGATTTCGACTTTTCTTTGCCCCAGATATGCATTTGTTTAGTGTGTTAATGATTTATCTATTGAAAATATCGATTTGATTATGAAGTACTTGCTTAAAATGCGAAGATTCTTAGTTGAATTCAATGTATTTTAAAATGAAATTGAGATAGAGGAAGGAACCGAGAGCAAGTAAGAGAAGATTTAAAAAAATAACCAGTATTGAATGGAACAGTGTGATCTCCTTTATTCTGTTGAATCAAGTTATGAACAAGAAGCAGCAAAATAAGAATGAGATTCGGAAGTGTCAAAAGAGGAAGAAAACGCAACATTCTTTATCGCGCCGTTTTATTGCGACCTGACTTTTACCTCATCTGTTTCTTGTACGTATTATTTATTACACATTTTGGCCCCGTCTCCTTTATATTTCTTGCCCAGGTCTCACCCAGGCGGTGCTCTGTATATGAGGCGTCGATGTTGTTGGGGATCTCGGCTATCGCCGATCGAGCGTGACTGTCGGCAGAAACCTCGCTAGCGCGCGTCAGTCGCATTGACGCAGGCACACGCACGGCCGGTTCACATTCTTCCGAATAATAATAATAATAATAATAATAATAATAATAATAATGATAATAATAATAATAATGATAATAATAATGATAATAATAATAATGATAATAATAATAATAATGATAATAATAATGATAATAATAATAATGATAATAATAATGATGATAATAATAATGATAATAATAATAATAATAATAATAATAATAATAATAATAATAATAATAATAATAATAATAATAATAATAATAATAAAGTCGTACCAAAACTTCTTAGCATCGTTAGACGACCTAGGTATGGACAAGAGTATTACCATCGCTCTTCAAAAAATAGTCATCATCAGTTCGTGCTCATTGGTCAGAAGGTTCATGGGAAGACATGTGTGATTCTGAAGCTTTTAAATTTAGCTTTCATTTTGAAATTTTTAGTTTTATATTTTATATCGTATTATATTAATTTTAAAATATTGTAATGGTTTAAAAATCCAGTTATCATGCTTTGATGTATCTGTGTAGAATCAGTGTAAGACCAATAATTTGTGTAAAATGTAATAATAATAATAATAATAATAATAATAATAATAATAATAATATGACTCGCATTTGAGGCTGGTCATTAAATTTGACCGAAACAGTACGAACAGAAGTATTGTAAGTACAGGAAGAAGCAATTGCAAAGAAAACTATGCCGGGCACAGAATAACTCACGCAATGGGTCGTTGATGCTGCTAAACTTAAAATATGAGACACAAAATGTATTTGAAGAGATCGTGGAGAGACAAACTTTTACACAGAATATACCTAAAATAATTAACAAGATACAGATCAACAAAAGCCAGAAATTAATTTCGTATAAAAGAGGAGAATAATGCCAAAATGGGAAACAGATGTAATAGGTGCCCAAGTTCAACTTCTAAATAATATAGTGGTAGGTAGGTGGAGGACATGTTTTTTTTCAACTTTTCAAATATCAGAGGTTTTGTTAAAAATACTAAAAAGTTCAATGTAAAAAACGTAATTATATTTGATAAATATTTCAAAACATTCTAGGAGCTTTATATAAAATACCCACAAATCGTAAAAGGACTGCTTCAAATTCGAAGTGCGGCGACATTAGCCAGATCCGGAGGGAGGGAGGAACATCAGTTTTGGTGAATATCCTGCATAAGTGTTAGACGCTAGTGTTATCGATGGACAGAAGAACGGAGGCCGAGGACGGGAGAAACCATGAAAAAAGCACCTTTTAGGTAACAAGATCTCAGGATAAACATGCATTCAGACTGCACTTCGTATTCGAGAAAGTAATTTACTACACAAATGGGCAAGCAAACGTGTTCAGCTACCGGTATCCACAGAACACGTATTTCCTTCAAAACCTCGACATTAAATTTGCAGCATTACGTAACTTGAACGAAGTCTAAATTTACTACGTATACGTGGAATTATTGTAAGTATGCTGACGGAGGGTATTTCTTATATTATACACGGCATAACACATTGCAACTAAACAACATGCAGGCACAACATACAAGATCCTGAAGCACTGGTGACCTAACGAAATAATATATACAAATACATAAAATGTCGGCATATCTAACACACATTTAACACATTATATTAATTTTATCGTTGCAAATATTACATAAAATTAAATTACATTATAATGAATGATGTTCTAAAGTTGATAAAAATACCTTTTGTGCATGTTCTACAATGAAACGACAACTATTGTTAGTGTCATTATGCTAAGAATGACACGTGTTAGGTTAAAGAACAGTACGTTTCCTGTCCAGGAACAGTTTCACGAGAACAAACACGAAGGAAATTGTCTTCAGGTTGCACCAAACAGGCTGAGCCTTCGGGCTCCAGCGGTGAAGAGATTTTATCCCCTCCCATTCATATTCACAATGAAGATTACTCGACGCCTCCTCGACGGGCGAATCAGATCTCTGAAATTTCCTGTGGGTAAAAACAGACGTCTTGTAATATCAACGGGAAAGACTTGTCCGTGAGAATTCTTTACCATTTTAAGAAATGAGGTGCTACATCTCTGTTTGATTATCACATCAATTCATCTTCCGGATTTCCTCTGCCCAACTTCTTTTTCCTCCTCGCCGCAGTCTCCCTTCTTATGCGATAGTCTCTTTTCTGTGAATTCAGAAAACGTTGTCCCGGAGGTCATTACTCACATTTACTACTTGGTATCTTTTTTTAGATCGCGGCCTCATAAATTCCGCCGCAAGTGGCGGGCTTGAGCATTACTTTTAATGTTTATTTTGTTTTTCTGTTGTCCCATATATTTAAAAACCTAATTCTCTTATTCCACATTCGGATATAGTGTTTTCTGCGTTATTCAATACTTTTTTCATTGATGCACGTCTGTTGAACATAGCAAATTATGGTAAAATATGAGGATTCCTTTCATACTGTGTAATATGAATAACCTTTAACACATGTGTAATATGCGTATATATAATGTGCCTTTGCTGTTTCCCTACTTGATTTATTGTTGTGATAATGACATGGGCATGAATGATAAGATTTTTTTAGTATTAAAAAGAAGATTACCGTAGATGAGGTAATGAATTACAAATTGTTCTAGCAATTATGTATTGGTAATGATGTTTGATGTCATTTTCTCCAATAAAATCTCTTGAGTATTTAATTTGAATGCCGAGATTCTTAAATAAAGTCAGAATTGCAATTAACTATTTAGATCCATGTTTTAAATGGTCATCTTTTTTGCATTTAATCACCGCTTCCTGCATTTTACGTGGTCTATTATATTTCAAAATATTGAACTAAATGAGAAATATATAAATCGTAGAGGAAGTTTTTTCTTTGTGTGTGAGCTTGTGAATATGTGTGAATGTGTGTGAAGAACGAGAGAGGAGAGAAAAAGAAAATAATAAAATAGCATAGTTCCAAACTTTAAAAAAAAGGTTTGCTTAAATTTTGCTTTTAATGGGAGCATTGATTTCAGTTGTTGCTCTGTACGGTACTTTATAATTCTGCGTATGTATTGTCAATATCATTACATTTTTTGAAAACTAATATACTTATGTTTCACAATTTGTCCCATAAGATCATGCTTTTTTTGCAATTTCTGTGCAACGTATAAACGTTAACTTCATATCATTTGTAAGCACGAACGTGAGCCCCTCCGGATCACCAACAGATCACCCTGTGCTCAGCTCCCCGCTGTAATCACAACTTCGTCCACTCCATCGCCCACGCGCGCCTTCCGTCCGCACTTCCGCTTCCGGCTCCCCGCGAGCGCCATCTCCCGCACGGAGGTCATCCGGAGAACGGAACGGCGTGAGGGGGCGGGGCGAGGGGGCGGGCGAACGGGGAGGGGGAAGAAGGCAGGGCGGGGCGAGGGGCGGACCGAGAGGGCGGGTAAAGGGGGCGGGGCGAGGGGGCGGGGCGAACGGGCGGGGCGAGGTAGTGGGGAGAGGGGGAGGGGTGTGCGGGTGGGGCGAGGGGGCGGGGAGGGGGGACGAAGAGGAACGGGACGGTCTGGGGCGGTCAGCGGCGGCGGCGGCGACGGCGGCCATTATGCGTGGTCCGTCCTCCGGCCCGCCGCGGAAAGTTTACGGCTGTGAAATATAGGCGGAAGGAATAATGGACGATTACCTAAACGCAGTTCTTATCGTGTTTTCTTCCGCGCGCGCTTTCTCAATCTTTGTAATGGGTGCGAGCGAAACCCCGCCGGTCCCGCCGCGCCGCCTCGCTCCCGCCTTCGTCGCCGCCCTCTCAGCCCCACTCAGCCTAAGTGGCCAGATGTAAACAAGAGAACTTCATCGCGCGCGCAGCGGTGGCGAGTGGATTGGCGCGAGGAGGGGCGGGGGTTGGGGAGAGATGAGGTCCAGGCCGTTTGGAATGAGAGTGAAGGTGAGAGTGGACAGTGAGAGACAGAGGGAGATGTGGACGTAGAGAGGAGAAAAGGAGAGAGTGTGGAACAGGCGTAGTTTCAAATAAGGTAACGCTGTTTCCAAACTCTGATACGAAAAAATGTGAATAGACAATGTATGTGAATCTATGTGCTGGGAAGACTTAGATACATGTAATCACAGATGAAATTTTTACTGACTTAATGGACATCGTCACACGTAGTACGCATTTCACGGATTCACTGAGTCAGAAACTTTCTGGCGCTTTCAGCGCCAAACCCTCAATCCTCTTTTCAATTATGGAGCTTAATCTGAAAGAAAATTCTGGCAACATCAGGAAAAAAGAATTTTTTATGAAGAACGAATGGGAATGGGGGGAAAATGGATCCCATAAATGGAGTAACTTTACTGAAAAATGATTAAAATATAATAGGAAGATTACATCAATGGAATATTGAAGTGACACAGTCAAGTGAAGTGTAAAACGTACAACAAACAATAACTTATTCTTATTTTCTGTTTGTTTAGTTCTAATGTTGTCTTTATTATTATTATTGTTATTAATATTTTGTTATATACTTCTGTTACCAGCCTATGTGACAATTAGTGGAATAAATCTATCTTCAATTAGCAAACAAAATGTTGAAGAGAATATAAAATGAACAAAATTACCAAATTGAACCGAGAAGAAAAAGAAAGGCGAAGAAGCCGAAGGGAGTGAAATGTAATGGGAACAGAATAGTCTTAAATTATGAAGATAAGAAGAAAAAGCAATACCAGGGTAAAAGAGAACTAAAGAGGTAGATAATATTTTTTCAGGCTAGAAAGATTTTTAAAATATTCTGACAAAATCAGAAGGCGAAAAGCGTCAAATTTTAAAATTCAGAGCACATCAAGAAAGTAAAATAGTTCAGAGGGTTGGAGGAATCAAAAAAATGCATCCCCTGAAACAAACGCAATTTGATTCGCAGACAAATAAATTCAAAGAAACAGAAGGAGGTGGTAAGAAATGAGAAAACTGTTTTATTTCAAAGCGATAAAAAATGAGAAACGATTAATCATTCAAACAAATGTTTCATTCAATAGGCA
Source organism: Teleogryllus occipitalis (assembly GCA_011170035.1). NCBI lineage: Eukaryota > Metazoa > Arthropoda > Insecta > Orthoptera > Gryllidae > Teleogryllus > Teleogryllus occipitalis. The sequence goes on along the minus strand of BLKR01000756.1, from coordinate 137,141 downwards.
AAGAAAATATCTCACTGGCTTTACATGATATTGTGAAGTCCAATGAAATGTCACAGACAGTGTCGAATTTAGGTATTGCTGAACTGCCAAGCATAAATGTATGTTGGAGCAGTAAAATTAAGGTATTTTGCCATCAACTGGCTACACCTAATTGCAGAATTAATAATAATTCTTCATAAAATACTTCTAGTCATTTTCAGAATGTCGGGCTAGAATACTATTTTCATGCTTATAAGTACGTAATAATATAATTTACATCTGGATCGATTGAAGTCACACTTCAAGAAAACAGATTACGAAGAACATGATACGATTTACATGATAAGTAATTAAAAACATTTTACATGTACGAGTATACGTTGTAATCCTTCAGTTCTTCTTAAACGCGGCAGCAGCAGTTCAGTGCGTTGAGAGGCCCAGAGCATTTTCCCCTTGTGGAGTTGACGCGTAAGTAGTAAATTGGGGCACAATTTCTTGCGAACGGCGCAGGAGGCCCTCCAGGAATGCCGTAAACAGGATCCTGTGAGGAGGCATAGCGAGGCCACTGCACAACGGCGATCATTTCGCGTCCCTCAGACCTGTTTACTTCTTTAAGAACTCGGCCACGACGCAGATCCTGGGGACGGCAATGCCTTAATGTTAACAACCTAAATTTTTAAACGCACTATCTCATCGAGTACTGAAATATCTTTGTCAATATTGTAATATATAATGTCGATGTTTAAGGAAAAGAACCTCGTATTTCCAAAACAGTAAATTTTACAGGATGTCAAAAATAATTGATTTATTCTTCCATGAAATGTAAACATATGCTTGAATTATTATGTATTTACGAATTGCAACTCGATAAGGATACATCAGCACAGAAACTATTGTAACATAACCTTTTTGATTTTAGTTTTTCAAAAGAGAATTTCAATTAAGGGTGTTCATTTTCGACAAAAACAAACATATTTGGTATTTTTCTTCAAACGTTGATATAGTGGTTGAATCCGAGTGAATATCTCGATATTCCATTTTCATTGTTTTAAAAGTAAATTAATTTCCTTTCGGAACCAAACTTAGAACGGCCAGTCACTGAACTGTAGATTATATCATTTAGACCCTGTATTGGGCGTGGATAAGAATTATAATATTACTGAAAACTTGGATGTAGCCCATTAATAATGGAAATTTCACCTCTCCTTAGAGTATGAAATAATGAAAGCATTTTTCATTTCCCACCATACTTAGTACTTTCATAGTAAAGAGACATTAATTGTTAAGTAGCAAAAGCCCGGAGATTTATCGACAGGAAAACTCTTATAGTGTTCCCATAAGTACAATAGTGCTACTTCTATCACGGAATGTCGTCACATATTCAAGTCACGTTTTGTTGATTTCAAAAAAAGAATTTGGAGTCATTGTTGAAAAAATCTTGTTATTAGAGGGAGGTCGGAGGGACTGACCTATGGATGGACAGACGGAGGGTCGCAGGGACGGAAGGACGGATGAACAGAACGACCGACGGAGGGTTGGACGTAGGGACTGACAATCATTCATGACGCTTTTGAAAAAATCCGTTTCAGGAGGCCTCAAAACGTTTACAATAACATTTCGAAATCAATTTTCCGCATCATTACATAACGTTCTTTCAAATTAAGTGTATTACTACGTATACTATACGTATGTACACGAAAGGGTAAAAAATCTGTAATTTTAAGAAACATTACGTAAATAGTATTGTATGTCGTGACAATGGAGCTGCTATTTCTAATTGTTAGTCGCATCAAGAGAAAAGACTGTTGGACGATTGTGAAGTTATTTTTCAAACTACGTGATTGTTATTTAACCAGAATAAAATTGTAACTTGGAATTATTAGATTTTTTTGCTCACGAATAGGCTACCTTGACCACGCAGGACATGCACTTACACGGGCTCAGTATCATTTTATCACGTTGCAAGTATTGAATGTAACTAATCAAGGGGATCAGCATTAGGCTGAATCCGATTTTTATACCCCAAACACACCCATGCCAGAGGCGGGACTTGAACCCGCGATCCTTCCGTCCGAGATCGTCACGGCACTACTGCCTTAGCAATCTCGGGTATCCGGAACGGCTAATAACTGCTTATCAATAAATATTTTTTTCTATAGAGGAAAAGAAACCGCTAGAACATATTACAACTGATTTAAAATTTTACATCTTCCAGTTCTATGAACTTCCGTGATTTTAATATTAGCTGCACTTCATTTGAGTTTTGTGGTACATTCTGGATGGGATAGTTCATTTCAAATATTCTGAACAATGCTCAATGTACGAGAATGTTATGCTGTTTTTAATGAACGCAGCTATACGGTTTACGGTTGTGAAGAAATTATAAATAAGGATTCCAAAACAAAGATCATGAAACCGATTTTGCATTGATTCATATCTGATGGACAAATGCAGTTATTTAGTTACTGTGATTTATAATATCATATATTTGAGGCGAAACTTATATGGAATAATTAAGTTTACTTTTAATTTGCATTTTAATGTACTTCAGAAGGCAAGAATGTTATTTTTTATCCATAGCAAAAACGTATCCATTTTGTAGCAACCATAAACTGATACAGCTTGACGTTGGCGTTAGCCTCCAGCCACATCATTAATCGTACCTCTCAAGTGTCTTAAGTTACTACCCCATTACGTGAACCAATTCCTGTTCTGCTCCTCTTCCTAAGATGTCGTTTACGCGGTCAGTCTGTCGGCGCCTCGCACCACGTGCAGTCTCTGCCTGCCGCCCCTGCGATAGGCCGAAGAATCTGAAATATGCGTCCGTCCCACACTACGAAACCTCGTGCGCCGGCGAACCGGTCCACCTGTTAATCGACGGCCGGTGACGCGACCTCCCGAAATAGGCGTGACGGACGCGGGCGGATGCACGCTGATGGCGGGGAGATGGGGGCGGGGTTGGATGGCGGGTGGACAGATGGGCGGCAAGGCAGATTCTTTTAATTCTATATTAACCAATTCGAACTTACGTAGCTCAATTCGTGCCGCTAGGTTTCGAGTCCCGATGGTGGAAGGATTTTCGACTCTAGCTAGACCGCTAGGGCCATCAACAGCAGGCGCATGCCCCAGTAGTACATTAACACAATGGAACACGTACGGCGCGAGATCTTTCCTTGCTCTTTCTTGGCCTATTTTCTCTCCTTTCACACACACTTTCTGGACTACACTACCACATGGCGGGCTACAAGTCCAGAGCTTAGAGTTTGTCTTTGCTGGGGCGGTACCCCGCTGGGGGAATTACATGGAGTAAGAAAGTCCCCTGTAAGACGCCGTTTTGGTCGTCGCTGGATTTTATACTTTGACGGGGAGCAACACTGCCACTTCCAAGCATAAAAACTCTCAGTACTTTAACAGGTACAATGACATAGTAGTTGACGAGACCGGAATCGTCAATTAATGAATCAATCAATTTGGGTCACAAGTAACACAACTAATGCACACAAAATTCAAAATAACTGCCTTGTATCGAAAACTAACGACCTTGTTTTCATCCCTAATCTATAATTACTTACAGTACATGCATTTTGACTTATTTAATATTCAAAACTCTTTATTCAAAAACTATGAAAACAAAACAAAATCCTATCAGGTATTCATTTCACAATATGCAAGCACAGTCTAAATGAATTAAAATAAAATTCCAGAATTTTCGTACTCAGAGATTTTTACCAAAGTTCATCAAAATGAAACTTAAACTGTACATTTTTATGTACGTTTTTAATATTTAAGATACGTCACTCTCTGATATGTTTATTTTTAATAAAAGTAAAGATATGTTCCACTTTAAATAAAAATGTAACAATTTAACTGTAACACAATTCATTTTCAATTTACACAATCTCATTGTTTCATCAAAGAACAATCGGTCGGTTTGCATGATTCTCCTCATCTAGGTATCTCCCATCAGCGTGACTCCCCCCAGCTGGAGAAAGTTCTAAGCTTCCGGCTTGTCTCCTAAAATATATAGTAACGTGGTGCACGTAAGTATGTGTATAAGTAAGAAGAGTGAATATAACAAGGAAGAGGAAGGAAAGATCGTGCTCGATCATTGGCCGGTTTGTTAAGGTTCTGCTCCAACATTCGTCCGATGCTGATCGGAGAAACCACGTAAAACTACCGACAAGAGCTACCAGTAGCTAGAATTCCTCTGCAGACGACTGATTCGGCCGAGCTATCAGCCGAGCTATTCGGCCGAGCTAGTATAGAAATTCCGCCACCATCAGCACTCAAACCCTCACACCTCCCGGTCAGAGTGGCTGAAGAGACAGCGTCAAAACGGTCTTCGGATGTCACGAAACGGAATTCCCAACACATTCCCTTTGTTTGGGACTTTCACAAGGATTCCTCCGAGCTTCCTCCTCTGCGTTCATCATAGAAACCGCAATGTGATGAGCATTTGCATAAAATATTCACCCCAAACCGAAACGTTAAGAGGGGCGGTGGCCAGCCGCGACCACCGCCTCCGCTACCAGAGTGGTAACCACAAAAGGCCTCGTTGACAGTCATATCGCACGTGTCGCTTGCGGCTCTGTGGGGAATTTGGATCCCACCGGTTGCTTATTCAACTAATCAGACTGTGGATCTGTAAATCTTTTCTCGCGCATTAAATCTAGATATTATAAAGACCTCCTTTATCCTCCATAACTTCGTAAATTTTACTGAAGTTCTCCTTCCAACAAACTTTTTAAACTCATTTCGCCTTAATACTAACAAATTCTGGGTACCGGCAACGAAACATACTAATATAACGCATAACACAAATTTGTCTAACGAGAACCAATTATTTCAGTCCATTAGAATTTGTATTAACGAGGGTTTAATGTACCTTCAGTTGTTTCCTTATTTTTTAATTAATAATATCTCCAAATGTTCCTTGATTTTTTTTCCATTTATATATGTAATGTTACTGAAGGGTCCTTTCTGAATACTTTTAGTTTCTAAACTTCATAAATATATGTATATGTATATTATAACATTCTTAATGTGCTGTTCTGTGTAAAAAATTCAAAAATTGTGTATTTTTACGTCAAATACTTAAAAGAGCATATCTATGTCGAAGAATGAAATAAATATTAAAAACAGATTAAGGAATGATAGAAAGAATTGATGCTTGTGGGGATATCTTCGTTTCGTATACACACCACAAGAGATGGTGGGCTCTCACAGAAGGACGGCTTGGGAAAATATTTAGGAGAGCGGGTTTTGTAGCTTCAAGGGTTCAATTCTTATAAAATTGACTTTGTTGATGTTAAAAACAGTATAATTTCTACATTGCTTTCCATTTATATATTTTAATATGCAAATAAATTCAGTATTGTGAAAGGTATCTTTATAAATCTCTGTATCGGGACTATATTTCTCTTTGAATGGTTAGATTTTATACTCGGAAACAATATTTAAAATACGCTTTGTGTATTAAAATATGTTAATTGGTTTGTAATTAAATAAATTAACAAATAGTGGGTAGATTTCAGAACTGTTTTAAATTTAAAATATTTGTTCATTCCTCAACATTTTCAAGGGGGTGTTTTCAGGCATTGTAGAAGCACTCTCTCTGACAGATCGTTGTCTGTGAAATCGAATTGAATTGAATTGAATTTGCCTTATTTTACGTGGCGAGACTCAGGCCATGAGGCCTGCTCTTCCGTCTGACCACGCAAATTTCGTTACGCTCCTTTCAACAAGAGAAAGAAGGTATTACTTGGGCGACGAAACAGGCGATTTGAATTTAGCTCAGAGGCATCATTTAGGCTTGAGGATCTTTTACATGCAGTAAATCTACTAACATGGGACAGCCGGCTTTACTTCCCCTCCGAAGGAAGGCGCACGAAGGATTTTTGCGCCCTTAAAAATCCACGGCTTCGAGCCCGTGAACTTGGGTATAGCAGTCCGATACGCTAACCGCTACACCACCGCCGCCGCCAAATCCGCAGTTTCATACACGCTGGTCTCATCACATGCGCATAACAGTCACTCGTGGATTTACTGGAGGGTGGCAATTGGGGTCCAACCAGTCTGCACATTTTCATTTTTTTATTCTATTGGAACTGTAAGATAAATCTCACGGTACAGCACTTTTTTTTATTCTTAACAAACTAAATGTACAGTCTATTTCATATTAAAATAATTAGTAAGTTTGATGGAATCGACAGTTGACAATGACAAATTCATGTGTGTGAAAGTATTCCAATTTAACTTACAATTGCGGTCAGGATTTAACTTAAATACTTCATGCAGCTGCCTGCCCCCCCCTACAGCCATAACCTGCGTATACTAATGCCCATTTTATTTAAATAAATATATCCCGACGAAGTCTTGTCCTTTTTCTTCTGATTCTTCTTCAAATGAGCTTACAAAAGGTCAGGAGTGTCAATCACGTACTTATTTCCAACAGATAGGATCACAAAGCTCATTTTGTGATTACATCAAATATGACCTCAATACATTGGTTGCGTTCATCTAGTGAAAGTTAATCATCGAAGGTGTTATTTCACCCCTAATCAAAAACAGATATTACACCATAAAAAGTGAAAAAAATATTTGAAAATATATTTGAATAGAAAATATTGAATGAGCGAATGTTCAATACATTTGGCTCGCCATTTGTTGACCATGAAACATTTAGTTCTATATATTCTAAAACATTTCAATACCCACCGATCTCATATTTACATTTCATTTGTTACGTGTTTGAATGAATGCTTTCCAGAAGAATTTTTTGCAGTATTCATTATTACGTGAATACTGCTTGAATAAAATAGTTTCGTGGCTGTTTGTATGCAACATCTATTTTCATTTTGATTTCCGACAGCTTTTTATGGAACGTTTGTGAAAATACAGCAAATGCATATTGCACGCAGAGTGAAACCTGAAATTTCAATCAAAGATATGAATGGACTATAGATGAAACCTGGCGATATGTGAGCTGTCAGCAAACATGGAAGCGACGGCTTCCACCGAGGCACTCAAACATCCATAACTGGAAACTCCACTTCGTCTGCTATCGCAGTCGCCGACTCAGGGGAAGAAAAGTGAAGAAATCGCCGAAGCCAAAAGCGACGTATCATCCGCAAGGCCCCGGCGCGCCGGTGCGAGTCGATTCTGAGAAGTGAACGTGTCCATAGCGAGGTAAAAATAGGGGCAGGTCGAAGCAAACCCGTTCCGCTTCGTTTGAACGGGAGTTGCACCGCTAACCCAGCGTCGCGGCCGCCGCTGCAAGATCCACGGACGCTCAGAGACAGAGGTGATTATGAGTCACGATCTTAGGGGCCGATAAAAAAGTCGCTAAATTGAGAATTTTATTGATTATTTATGTTTCTGGACGTGGCAACTACTAAGATTATTAGTTTCGAACGTGTAGTGTATGTTATTTCTCGGAAGATGGCGGTTTCCTCTCTCGCCAGAATGTGAGATTCAATATATATATATATATATATATATATATATATATATATATATATATATATATATATATATACACCGCTCCGCCATTCTGTTATTTATCGAAGAAACCACAGCAAGCTACTGATGAGAGTAGCAAGTCGCTATATTGCTCCTCCAGACAGTACTGAATTTCACCTAGTTACCTAGCCACTGATGGAAATCATCCACCGTTCGCATTTGAACCTTAGGCCCTTCTGTTGAGAGACGCTGCTCTTACATCTGTAACCCTGAGCCGTCTCAATCGGTTGGATGCACGGAGGCAGATTTTGATACATGACATTTGAAACATATTTTAAAACTGTTTTTAAAGTGATGGAAGCTGGAAAAGGGGAGAGCCTAAAGAAAACCTGTGATGAAGCCTCTTTGTCCGCAGCAACTTCCAATCTTCGGAATTTGCCGCTGTTTGAATCCTAGTATCTCCCATTTAAGAAATATATTGCCATGCCAAGAACGCTACAATACGAATAGTCCCTAGCTAGAGCGAAGAAGGAGGCGGGGTGAGAAGGGAATAGCCACTGTAGTAGAGGACCTCAGTGTGGAAATGGAGACAGGAAATAGTGCGATATTCGTGATCTGTGATAATTGAGTAATTCACAGTTTAATTAGTCATGATCCCTAATTTCCTAATTGAATATGATAGTTATCATCGGAGAAAACTTTTTCTTTAAATCTTGTGTTTCTGTATCCTTGATCAGTGTGATTTCGATCACGATTTCGGTCATGCCGTAGCATTGAAGGTACACCTGGTTTAATAAACTCTTAGAACTAATGTTCTTTCGCATCTCCAGCAATACTTTTAGTGATAATTAGCAAATGTTTCATTAATTATTTAATTATATTTGTACAATAATTGTCTAAATATCGCCTTAGCCAAGCATTTTTTCCCTTTTATTTATTCATTTTTCTGACAGTAGAGGGTTCAGTAATGCAGATGGTGAGATTTAGAGCCCGGAGGTTCAGACATTTATTTTATGTAAAATGAGCATGCATTTATTTTTACTAAAATAGGAATGGAATTGTAAACCATTAATCATTCAAATGAATCATATTTTTATTCTAAATTAGCACATACGTGGAAGGAAGATAATTTCTTTGCAATCTTGATTCCACATGCACTCCTGGTATGATGGCTACGAATTTGTTTTACGGGCGATGCTGACTCTACGAAATGCTATTGTGGACTCCTTTTTGTACCTCGAAATGGCATGAGTAAAAACTGAATTATATTTTTCACACTAAAGTAATCGCCAGCACTGAAAAGGTTATGTCATATTCAGGGAAATATCCCCTCAAACGTGATGGGAGGCCTTAGTCAAAAGGAGGACGGAATTCCTCGTGAGCGAAGAAAGCCTGTGGGCATGAATGAAAAAAACTCAAAAATCTTGACGGGCGCAACTTTATTTTTCATTGACATTTTTAACACTACTTGACTATGAAGCCTCCTTGTCCTTAGATCAAACACGACAGTTCCATCATGTTGCCTAAGCTTACATGTACGTTTCCCGATTGATCTTTATCGCGTTCGGTGCCGGAAGAAAAAGGCAAAATAATGACGAAAAAGTCATAAAAAGAATAATAAGACACAAAATATACATATATAATACGAAGATAAAAAAAAATTAAAGTGAAAATCTACTAAAATAATGTTAGAAGTATAATTAAGTGATTCATGTTGTTAAAAGTCGTCAACTTTACGGGCTCTAATTCTTCTATTCCCGTGAATAAGCTGATAAGTCATAAACCCTTAGTTTACAGGAGAGCAAAAAAAAAAATTTCAACTGAAGTAAATCGAGGATTAATGATATTCAGACGAAGGTGATATTAAAACAAAACTATTATTGTGTAGGTTTTGTCTGAATATCATTAATCCCTGATTTACAGCATTTGTTTAAAGTTGTTTTTTGCTCTGCTGTAAAATTAAGTTTTTTTTACTTGATCAGTTTATTCACTGGGGTCAAAGAATTATACGAATACCGATAGACGTGCGGCGAAAGTCGGACACGAACGACTCTGAAGGTGGAAGCGAAGATATTGAATTTGTAGTGGAAGGGAAGGATGAATTGTTGTCAATGATAAGAGCTTTTGCCGTTTAGAGGGCCATTGAAGGAAGGATAGGTGGAAACGGTAGAAGAAATTTCAGCGCCAACCGTCAGAAACCGCACATTTCGAATATTGGGGAAAATTCTACGCACAGCGGAGATATATGATTTCTTTTATTTATGGAAGAATCTAATTACAGTTATATAATTGCACGTAAAAATTTCCTGTATTTCTTTTACGTCCTCATGTTCTGAACATATTGAATACGTTGTTTTGTATTATAAATATTTTTTTATTTTGGCCGATATTTTTATACCTTTGGATTTTTAAATATTTCAAATCAGTCTATCACAAATGAAAATAAAAATCGAGAATATTATCATATACTTAACATGAGCCTTTGTAGTGAAAACCAATATTTACAATGTGCATGTAATATTTGGAACAGGAAGACGTACTTATCAATAAAAGAAATGTGACGGAGAGGGTAGGACGTGATAAAATGTATATGTAGCAGAGTAATCAGACAGAGAATGCGCGAAATTATTGGAAATGTGACTGACGTGATTCAATAGAAGTATGATAGGTATGAAATTCGACCAAGATATTCATTATTACAACGACTGAGGCGATGGGACTGAGTTGTGACCGAGATGATGATGATGATGATGATGGGATAAAGCAAACAAAATAGAGACAGACATCGGAAGTAGAGACGGTATCAAACGTGAGAGAAAACAAGTGAAGGGCACAAAGCAGTAAAGTGATAATTTACCACCATTCACATCAAGCATCCCGATAATCTTAAATGTTAATATCCCAATTTTCGTTTAAATGTGGTTTATCTTGTTGCTTTAAACTTGTTCATGTTTGGCTTTGGGCAGTGACAAAATGAGACACATTTGGACCAAAATCGAAATATATTAACCTTGACGAAAAGCGGTACGCCTTCTAAAGCTGGTGTGGCTTCATTTGTTACTGGCCCCAAGACTCAATCGATGGTACGATACGCTTGAAAGCAAGCAGGGGCCACAGTAGTCGCCCTTACCGGTGACGGCGGCTGCGGCTGCGGCGGCGAGCGGCCGGGCAGTCAGCAGGCTGCGTCGCCAAATTAGTCCAGATCCTCCTGGAGACCGGTTCGGCCTCCGCTCGGCGCGCGGGTAAACACGGCGGCTGCGGCGGCGGCGGCGCAGGTGGCGGCGGGTTCGAGGACCGCGCGGGGGCGGCGCCTGCCCGGCCGAGGGGCCCCGCCGCGCGCGCCACCGTCGCTGACACCAGCGCGTTCATTGATGGCGGTGAGGGCCAGGGGTGCATCTCAAGGTGAGGATTTAAGATACCTCGTTCTAGGCGCAATATACTGGAAGAAATAGACTTGCCGGCTTCATATTTTTTTATATTATAATAATTAATTATAGGAAGATATATAACATTAATGTAGTATATTTATATATATATAGTTATTTTTTTAATATGCTATTCTTTCCTTGATGTTTTTGGGCCTCGTAGCTTGCATACCTTGACCAGATATATCTCTCCCGAAGTGGCTCAGTGCATCAACTGATGTCACTGCAGTGTGTCTGACCGGAAGTTCGAGTACTGACGGTGGCAGTATTTTCGATACTAGCTACATAGTACAATTGAATTCAGCTGTTTCTGGAGAAGCCTAGTGGACGGTTGTTCTGATAGAGAGTTTTCCGAGGTTTCTCTGATCAATACCAAGCAAGTGTTGGAGGAGAACTCTAACAAAAGAATCGCGAGCGATCTTTCCTTTCTCTTCCTTGTCCGATTCTCACCTTTTACTTTACACACTCATACATGCCCCACAGTATCACACAGTCAGGAGTTTAGAGTATATCCTGGATGAGGCGGTTCCCCGTTTTTAGGAGATACATGGTTGGTAAAACCCCGCAAGGCGAGGTGTAGGTCGGCGCCCGGTCTCACCATCCAGCGGGAAAAGAACACCACCACCTTCCATGATGAAATATTCCTTTATGGTATTAATCACCATAGCAGTTGACGCCCCAGGAAACATAATAATAAGTCAACCAGAATACAAACAAGACGCCATTCTCGATTCCGGGCGTAGGCCACGTTTGCCAGTGAAATTCCTAAGAGATATTTTGATCAATACACTATTCAGTCAACGTTGGTGACGAGTTTATGTGCAGTACATGAATCACTTGTACTATATTGGTTTGATATCTGAAGTCATTGTTTCTCCTCGCGCATGTTTGTCCCTCCTGATACAGCACTCGCTAGTACGCTTTACGAGAATAGTATAGTACAAGAAAAATACCTAAATCTTTCCAGAGCACATATAGCACAAATGATATGTATAGTACAGCCTAAATACAGTATATTTGTACAATATACCAAGTGCGATATCTTGTAATACAGAATGTACTTTGTAAGATATATATTTTATGATTGACTACTATAGTAGATTTTCGTAAAGAATACTTTCTCTGCAGGGAAAATATTTTCCCAGGTTTAGTTTGCATCACATTTTAACGGATTATCTTCGATTTAACAAAAGAAAAATAATGAGGATGGAGGTAAAGATTAACCCCGGCGTAGTCATATTCCTCTATCTCTGTTTACATAAGGACATACTGATTCAATTTTTAAGACTTTTGTTATTAGAAACTTCTTAACCCTTAATGTTGGTTTTGCCTTTCAATGTTCACCGGATGTTTACAAAGATATTCGAAACTGTCGCAAGATCTAATCACCGGCATGCTCTTTATTCTTTCTACCCATAATCAAGTTAAAATGTATTGTTAATGTAGAGAACAGTTTTTCATTTGGAGCAACATAGAGAATGTAGAACTAGTCTTAAAAAGAGATTAAAAACAAGGCAATCTTTAGTTCTGCCGAACGAATCGCAAGAATTAAAAATGTTCAAAATATATACTATTCCGTTGCCTCACTTCAAAAACTGAAAGTATTTTACCACAAACAAGAAGAATGTGATTGTAATATATTTCTAAATACATGTTTCATTTTTTCTTAAATATATACAAATTCACATCAAAGTAACACGTGGTTATGTTACCTTTTTGTTTCCTATATAATTATATAGAAAATTAATTTTGGATCAGCCGATGACTTCCCTTACTGGTGCCATGCACGTACCCGAATAGAATTAGTATGTCCTTGTTAAAAAACCAAAGTAGTTACGTTGAACAGCTAATGACTCGAAGGGTCTCGACCTATTTTTAAATATTTTAGTGGACAGAAACATATCAATTCTCTAACTTAATATTTTATCGTATCACTTTAATAGTCAGTTTTCAATGCTGGGTAATCATCCAATTACTTTTCTTGTTACTAGAAATTTCCCGACAATAGGGAACCTGCAACAAATCTATTGTTCACTGTATTGCTCTTAGCGACGATGGAAGTAGCAACGACGATCGCACGGAACATCGCATTGACGGAGCACGGCATGGTTGGGGAGCTGCCGGGATAGGATGGATGAGGAAGGAAACGACGGGATAAGGAAGGAAGGGACGGGATAGGTGTCTGGATGGGAAGGGGACCTGCGTGGGTGGTGTCAAGCGGAGTTGAAAACAACAAGAGAGGGCGGGGCGAAGGGGGAGGAGAGGTGCGGGGCTCACTCCGTTTCCGATAATATAGGTGAGATGATTAAATACTCGGTTTACGTCGAGTACTTCAGCTCGTAGTTTAATACGCGTGGGGTCCACGCGTCACAGACACGGCCATCACCATCATTGCCGATACCACCACCTGCCGTCATAACGGAAACTACCAAACACAGCAGCAGCAGTACCACCACCAGCACCACCACCACCAGTATCGCCTTCTCCAACACCACCACCAGTCCCGCCGCCTCCTCCAGTGCCACCTGGTGCCAGCGCCGTCGGCCGCCGCCGCTTCCGCGCAGCCTCTTCGCTTTCCTCTTGCCCATTCATGGACAGCCGCCTCCACGCACACGCGGGCGCTGCAGAGCGGAGGCGGCGCGGCGCGGCGCGGCGCGGCGCGGCGCAGGGCCGCGTCTCCTGCCGAGAGTCACTGGCACTGCGAACGCTATTGCGGAGTTCGACGGCATTCCAGCAGTAGAGAGAAAGTTATGTCATGCTGCGCGAAAAAAACGGCGAACCATCGGCAGAAAAACTCTTATTGTCGGGCCCTGGTAACGAAAAAGAGGATAAATTCAGTTGTTAGAATTATATAACAAATCTCTAACATGAGGTGGAGCCAGAATTCCTATTTTGTGGGTTCTTGCTGGCGAAAAATCGATTGATGGCAAAACGTCTGCTTGTCCGTCTCTCCGTCTGTCCATCGTTCCGTGCGTCTGCCTGTGAACAACGCTATACGATTTTCTCTTAAATTGATATTCCCCAATAAATTTGGCAGATGCCGCGGCCTTTGAATTTAAAACCGATATTTTAATTTTGGATGATACTTTACATGAAGTCCTTGGAACATTTTCCAAATTTCGAAAAAAATTGTTCCATCGATTTTACTTAAATTGTGGAATTGGATAATGTATAGTGCAGGTCTCATTTTCGTCGAATACTCTTGATTTTTTGAAAATTAGAAAAATTCATAGTTGTTTTTTTTCGGCGATGAAACCAATCGGGAGCTTAAAGCTTGTCCCGTCTGGGTCGGCGCTGGGTCTCACTATCAATGGGGGAAGAACACCACCACCTCCCATGATAAAAAATATGCCCTTTATTTACAGGATGAAAGGTCACATTAGTTGTCGCACAGGGAACCACAAAATAACCAATCATTCAATCAAATTTTCTGTTGTGGTAAATTCTCACCAACTCGGTTATAGTGAACATAGATAATACCTTGATGTGGAAGAATTGTTACCTAGCACCGTGAATTCATAAAACACTAAATAATTTGCAGGTAGATTATCGTGGATTGTTTTTGGCATCCATGGCACATAAAAGGCGTAGAGAGAACAGAGCCATAGATCCATTTCCCTGGTAGCAGTTCCATCTAGCCTGAAGGCTTAATGGTCGTGGGTCTCAAATTGAAAACTTGTGAAATCAGAGCTTGCTAGGACATCGTTAATACGGTGAAAGGGTGATTGAAAGCAAAAGAAAACAAATGTGATGACAAATATGATACAAACACGAAAAAAGGACCCCAACAGTGCCAGAGGCTTTGAGGTTAAATCTGCACTAATTCGTTTAGAGAATTTGGATACTTGAATAAAGTTGAGGAAAGTACAAAGATATTGAAATTCACGTCGATTAGATGTTTTACTGTGTCTCTGAAATACTAAACCCTATCTTAGTTTACCTTTCATATGGTGAACCAAAAACAGATTGTACCCCTGTAATTCACCATAACCGGAGTAAACGTCTTCCTAGCCTACTCCTCACTTCCCTGATGCGTGGACGCATCCGTCGCCCTAGTCCCAGCCTAACACCCTCCGCCCCCACCGTCCCCACCGCCCCCAACGCCACTCTCATCTGGCAACTTCTCGCCGTCGGTGTGTCACTGTCTTCACCACCCTCCTCATCGTTCCCGCCGCCACCCCCGCCCGCATCGCCACTCCCGACGCAACTCTCACCTGCCACCCTCTCGCCGTCGCGGCGGTACGTCACCGCCCTTGCCTCATCACCGCTACCTCATTATTCCCGCCCCCGCCCGCGCCCGCGCCACCGCTGCCATTTCGGTTCTCCCGTCGCCATGTACGCCGCCGCCTCCGCCCCGAGAGATGTCGTTGGCCTTGAAGGAGGAGGCTCCGTCGGGCTCATCTGCCGGAGCGAGCGTCGGTCGGGTCGAATACCGCTAGATCTCTTTGTATGCGCCACCAACGCCCAGAGATCCGAGGAAGGGATGCTAGCTCCTCATCACGCGTTGGCTTTCAAACGGTACAAGGTATTTTGTTAGGTACAGCTTTCGGTTTTTATAGAAGAAAATTAACTTTTCTCTTCTTTGGCATCTAGTTAGTGCAAAAATGTGAGCTTCTCACATTTGTGTAATGGAATTACAAATATCTGTCATACCACCACATAATTTACATGAAAATAGACTATTATGTGGATATTTTGTGAATCGCTGGTCGACGTAGAAATATTTCAAACCCCGAAATCTCGCGACCATTGGTACCATGGAGTGCATTCCATTGTGTATTGCTTGCTTTATGTCTTGCGGTGAGGTATCATATGAGGTGGGGGTGTTCTTTCCCCGCTGAATGGTGGGATCCGGCACCGATCTACACGTTGGTTTGAGGTGTTCACTCCATTCAGGTATCTCCCATCAGTGGAACACCGCCGCAGCCGGGACAACTTCTAAGCTCTCAACTGGTCTCCCGACGAGTGTACTAGTGTATAATGTGTCTATGTGTAAGAGAGTGCGTGTGTGTGTGTATGGGGTTATATGACAGGGAAGAGAAAGGAAAGATCCCACGCGGTCCACGGCCCGTTTGTCAGGGTACATCTGTGGCATTCGCCGGGTGTTGATCGGACAATCCATGGAAAACTACCAATCTTAACAGCCATTCCCTTGAATTCTCCTCAATGCAGCGGTGGAATTCGGTCTAGCTATGTAACCAGCGACGAAAATCCTGCCATGTACGCCACTCGAACTCTAAGACCTCCCGTTCAGAGGCACTGCAGAGACATCGGTTGATGTTCTGAGACACCTCAGCCGGTCAAATCTAGTGAAAGGCGAGTGGGACGTAGGCGACTACAACGGGCCACCGCCTGCAATTTGGCCCTAATTCTAGCATTTTTGAAAACCCTGCTGTTGGGTGCCATATTCACTACAAGGGAACGTCAGAGGCAGAAACATGCGCTTTAACGCGACTCTTGGGCCGCGTTGCTGGTGGACAGCATATGTGGAGAGTCCGACATATCTGTGGCGGGCGGCGAGAAAAGAATTTTCACTCTCGATTTATGTGACCAAAAAATGTACTGCTTTGCGACTTGTGAAGCAACAATTAAATAAAATTAAATATCAGTTGAAATGTAAACCCACCAAACTAAAGTAATATATGCGTTAAAGGGAGTTCTCGTTAAAAAGAGTTTACTCTACAACTAGTCATGACATGTAGACCAATGCAATATCTGACCTCACATTCCACGTTCACGTTTCATGTTTCTTATCTTCATTACATGTAGCATATACTTGTATTTATGCTTTTTGATAGGTCGTGAAATACGAACTTTTTACAATATAAAAATTGGCATTCAAAACTACTTCTGTCAAAGATCTTCCTTATTGGTATTTTTTCTCCATGCATCGTTTTCTCTCAAATTACAATACAAATAGTAGAGAACAAAATAAATTTTAAGAGCAAGGTATCTTTTGTATGTTTAGAATTCTGGAAAACTTCCTAGAATTGTGGATGAATAAGTATTTAATACCCATTAATATTTTTCACGTTTGCTGCACTTAATCCTTTTACGACCTTACATTCTCGGTAAATAGCAATTTTGTAAATGGAAAAGATGTGCTGGTTTTTTCTGGTAAACCAAACCTAGCAATGCCTGAAGAAAATTGCAAATTGACCTTTAACTTTATCCAACTTCACAATTACATCTTAATACCGAGAATAAAGAAAAAAGTTACTTATTGAAGATTAACTTCTTCGAAATCTAATTCCACTTTTCACATATTTCTTTTCTGCGACGATATACCCTTACACATCAGCAATTTCATCCTATTATTCCACGCAGGTTTCTCCTTTTTCCTGTCGTTTAGATTTAAGCGCATTTCCGAACTGAAACGTTTACCAATGGAAGGTACTACATTGAATGGAAAAAGCTCTAGTCCTAACAAAAAATAAGCAATAGTTAATTTAAATATTATCAGAATAATAGTTTGATTTGAATCTCCAACCATTTACTTACATAATAAGACAATATATGACCTGTAAATGAGTAGAAGTATACAACGTATTAAGAGGCTTTTACCCAGTTGAAAAATCTTAATTGTATTCTCTTTTATTTTCTGCAAGTGCAAAGGACGCGTGCGAACCCAATTGTGCGTGCTGTCGAGGAGCAGGGAGAGAGCGGCCGTGCCAAGTGCCATTTACCTGCTTATCCCGTGTCCTGCGCTCTCTTCAGCTGCTCGCCGCCCTTCGCGGTCGTTTCACGCGGCATCGCCCTCGCCCCGCCTTCCCGCGCTTCCCCGCCACGCCCCGTCCCCGCCCATTCCCCTCGCCCTTGCCCCGCTCCGCCATCGCCCCACTCCTCCCCGCGCCCACCCTCACCCACGTCCACGCTCCGCCTTCACCCCACTCCATCCCTCCGCCCCACCGCCTCCAACGTGAATAGAAAGAACCTCCCTCGCTCGCGCATTAAAACCATAAAGCCTACGTGTAACGCTCGGGCTAAGAGCCACTGGGCGGCGGAGGCGGCGGATGCTGCGTGAGAGACGTGGAGAGCGGAATGGGATGTGGCGGGGGACGGCAGGGTCTCCAGTGCGGGGGGCGGTGCGGGGTAAGGTGAGGAATGTGGGGACGGAGGCGAGAGTGGATGTGGGTGGTGCAGTTGGTGATGTGGGCGGGGGCAAGTCAGGCGGGGGTGTGGGCTGTGAGGGGACCCGTCGGGAGGCGGTGAGGGAGGTGGAGGCGGGGTCTGTGAGGGCAGCCGTTGCGGGCGGTGTGGGAGGCGGGGGCGGGGACTGTGAGGGCAGCGGTGGTAGGGTGGTGTGGGAGGAGATGAGGAAGGCGGGGGCGTGGGCTGTGAGGGCAGCCATTGCGGAGGCGGTGTGGGAGGCGGGGGCGAGAGCTGTGAGGGTAACCGCTGCGGGACGGCGAGGGGTGGGGGGTGAGAATGTGAGCGGATAGGAGTGGTGCGTCGTGGACGCAGCATCTTCTCCTTTCTCCTTTCCCTTTCCCTCCCTCTGCTCCCACTATGGTTTCTCCTTTTTTATCCCCCGACGCTACCGGCTTATCTCGCTGCCTGCGCCGCGTTCGCCGCGGTCCCTGTGGGATTTTTGCTATCCCGACTAATATCAGAGTTAATTTCTACGATCACCCAACCTCTGCGCGCTCCCTTGACCTGATCTCCCCTTACTTCGCGTTTTTGTGGTGTTATCTTTTTGTTCTTGGCCGTCGCGGAGTATTTCTGATTTTTTCTTTTCGTAGTTTCATGATTTCAAGTTCTCTCTTATCCAGTTTCATCGAACGGCGTCCTCCTGAGCTGTGTTTTAAGCTCTGATGTCGTCCATCCTATCTGCCTCAAAATTACAATCTCTCTTTTAAACTTAAAATCTTTCTCGAGTTTATTATAGTAACTTAAATAGGACTATTGAGAATTTCCTGAAAATCAAGTATAATAATGGAAATTATGTAAACGTGTTATTATGAAATATCATTTCATCAGTTGAAAGTAGTGTTGTTTTCTACGAAAGATTATTGAAAGTAAAGTTATTTCGTAGAGAAATAACTTTTCCCTCCTCTCAACTAATATCAGTTGTTAGAATTCCTTTTCCGTTTCAGCTTAATGAAATAAAGTGGAAAGCGATGGCTTTCAGAAGTTAATACTGTTTAATTAGATCTCCAGTAGGAAGAGGAGATTTGGAATAGGTACGATAATTGAATACTTTGTTTAAATCGTTAAGACGAAAGAGCAGAAACCGAAAGATGAACTTTACCCTTACCTATTTTATTGGTTGACGTCACAACAATACGTTACTGTATTTCTTTCAGTTCTCAATTAGTGTATTTATTTTAAGTGTTATAGCGTTTTTAAAATGTGATTCTAACTACAATGTTAATTTGTGAATTCGAGAGTCCACAAGTACCTAGTTTATGTTCTAAAAAAGCTATAAGAAATCATTTGTGGGACTATATATCGATTAAAAATAATTATTTACGAATTTCTTTGAAAGTTATTTTGATTTCGTCAGATCGGAATTGAATGCTGCAATAAGTAAATAATTTTGACAACAACGCAGTATGCGAGAATAAGATATGAAACAAATTGAAGCACAAGAAAGCCTGCTGTAATTTTCTTAAAACCACCACGAATTCCACTTGGGACTATCCAGATTTGAAACTTTAATTGTACGTATATTCGAAGGTGAGAAAGCGAGCGCGTTAGATGTTGCACTATGATCCGCCCCCGATTCGCAGGCTGGATCTGACAAACAAAAAGGGCTGCGCCGCTGGGCGGGTGGGTGGGTGGGGGGATTTGAGCGGGCAGTAGCACGTCCTCGCCACATGGCTGGTCGGAGGACGCTCTGGCCCCCACCCCCGCCCCCGCCCCCGCCCCTCAGCCTTCCGCTCGCCTTGCCCGTCGGCGGGTCTGCGGCGCCGCGTGCCAATTACCACCCGTATATTATAGGCCGTAATGCAATCAATAATCAATATTGGGTAGCGGCGCGCGCTAGATGGGAGAGGTCCTCATTCCGCAGCGGATGTGCCCCGCCGCCCCCGCCCTCGCCCCCACCCCGCGCCGTTCGCGGTCGCCAGCTCACGCCCTCGCGTCCACTGGCCTGTTAGCGACGGGGAGGGGCGGGGATCGGGGGCGGGGGAGAAGGGAACGGTTGGGAGTGAAATTGGTAGAGGGTGAGGGCAGGAGGATAGCGTTACCGTGGCGGGGGCGGGGGGCGGGGACAATGGCAAAAGCGTGGGCCGTGCGGGGGGAGAGGCTGCAGGGCCGGGGGAGGCGCGCGGGGGGAAAGGGGTTGTTGGGACTGAAGTTGGTAGAGAGGAGGGCAGTGGTGGAGCGTTGGTTAGTGGCGGGGGCGATGGGGCCGTGAGCAGGGCGGGGTAGGGAAGGTGAGAGGGGCGGGGCGGGGCGAGGGAGGGGAGGCGTCGGGGACCGATGAGCGCGGTCTCGGTGGCAGCACGTGCGCTGCAAAGTCCGGGTGAACGAGACCGGAAAGTCAGGCAGTCTGGTTGCCGGGGTTTTACGAGTGCGACTCCACCCACTCGCCTCTCTCGTCGTAGCAATTTCGTAATCCACCTCTCACGAGCGCCTTTCTCTACTTGTTCATTTCCTTCTTTCAACGATTGTCTTTTTCTAATAAGTCAAGAAAGCCTTGTTTCCCTACCCTTTTAAAAATTAACACCATTTATTTGTAATTCTCAGTCGTTATTTTTTCTTTATTTGTCCCTTGAATATTTTAACATTATTTTCTATAACATTGAATTTTTATTTGTATTATCATGTTTCTCGTGTCGTTCCTTATTTCTCATGTGATGATTTCTTCTCTTATTTATCATCTCTCTGGTTTGACTGATTCTTCGAAATTACTTTTGTATGCAGCGCTCATGATGTTGTCAACTTAAATACGAGAAAAAGTTAATAAAATGTTTCTAGGTACTTCATTCTGTGTTAGTATCTCGCAATCATTTTGATGAATTGTGCTGAACGTTATATATTAGTATCAAGGGAAGTTTTATAATTCTTCAATTTTTTGGGACATGGTTTACAGGTCAATAAATGCTTCTCTGTACAAGTGGAGGCATTTTGAAAAATGTATTAACCCATTGGTAATGGGTTGTTCTACGTTACGTATGATCTACGTAAAGTGTTTTAGGTGTTGAATGTACAGAGCAATCGGCATGGTTTTTATTCTGCATCTTTACGTCCCCCACGCTTTTCCTATACTCTCTGAGGTATTTCCTAATGACTGAAAATGTTACTAATTCAATAGCCTATGCTTTGTTAGATTTTCTTTTTGTTCATCAAGTCTATCTCAATTTTACTCTCGACAATTTTATTTTAAAATTTACTGAGAGAAATAGAATGAAATTAAATCAAATATTACACATAACGATAAATGTGTTTTATCAATTTTGGTTTTCTAAAGTTAAACCGTATGAAATTGATCGGTGATACGAGTTATTAGAACATATGCGATTTAATATTTCATGACGCATTGCAAACAACTACAAGTATAAATAGTTAAAAATATATATTAAAAAATTATTAATATAGTTCTCCAACCTCGTATAATAATAATATGTCTTACAACTATTTCATAAATAACTATTCACTACCTGAGGAAGATACCGTTCTGGATCTTTTGTCGCTTGTGAGATAATACCTCCCACTTGTAGATCTCTTTCGCAATCGTCAGAAAGTATTCTAAAAAGAAATGACATATTTATTAAAAAGTTCATAAACTTTAATAGACTTCTCAAATGAATCGGCAAATTCTCTGCAATGAATCAGCCATCGTTTGTAATAATTACTTTTTCAATACATATATAATAATTAAAATTTTATTCTTAGACAGAAGTAAAAGCGGTACTTTCAGGGCATGCACAGCCAGTGACGATGGTAAAGCGTTCAGATATATCTTTGAAAGCAACAAAGAAAACAAAATCATCTGCTAGTGACATCAGCTACTGCTGGCCTTAATGTATCATTAAGTGATTTGTATTTTGGACTTGAAATGAAACTCAGGAAGGTTGTCTACAAAAATAGTGTATAAGACACGTGGTAAAAGTGATTTTGTTTTGCTCGTAGTATTGTGCTACTCGGTCTGTCGGCCTCGTATCGTAATATTTCCTGCTCGTAAAATAAAATGTCACTTGTACCACTCGTCTCATAAATAACTATTTTCTGCCCTCTGTCGAACGCCTTCTGTCATCGCGCTCGAGTCATACAGCACCGCCAAACCATTTAATACTAGAAAATACATAGCCCTGATTTTGGCAAATTATAGGCTGAAAATTTCTCAGGGTCTAAAATTGGTCTTTCATTTTGAAAACGGTTTCATATTTTACCTGAGGCTTTTCAGTTTTCCTATATGAGCCGGAACAGTTTTCTTTTTCCCTAGAGCTTTTAATCGTCTATATACATAACTTTTGCGGCTCTCACACAACCAACCCTTGTAAATGAAGTCTCTAAAGAAAGATAATTTCACGTAACATTACTAATTGCACTTTGACTTTCAAAATATGAAGGATTTGTTTTAAAAAATGCATCGAATTATTGATGTCAAATGCATCCCACGATCAGGATATCATTTTTTTAACTATATCGTTAAATAACTTCTAAACGAAGCGTTATAGGGTCTTATAAGCTAACATTTTGAGGGCAAGTGACTTAAAGAAACATTTATCACACCTTAATCTTTAGGATGAAATCTTCCTGAACATTCTATTACATTTTTGCTGGTCCGGTGCTTCTTAATATTACCCCGCGTGCTCAGAAACGTGCAGAATCTGCAACTGAATGTGAAATTAAACTAATTACTCGATACAATACGAGACTGAATAACACGGGTGCACTTCTCTGCTCGGTAATAAAGTTAAATAAGAAGAGTTTGTATTGACAAAGGTGTATTGTATTCTTATCAATTTCGAGAAGACGTATAGAACAAGTAAAGGCGGATAAGATGGTCTTGAAGAACCCTAAAATATTACAGGCTTAATATGGAAATGAAGAAATAGGGAAGTGAGTGGGTACTAGCAAGAGTTCTCGCACGGATACGCTAATTAGCCTTTAATTTTGGATACATTTTTGTTGCACTACTATATTGGGAAGTTGTATTTTCCAGGTGAATGCTGGTAGCTTTAGCCTAAAGCCCACGCCCGCGCCCACGCCCACGATTTTGGGATATCCACAACAGCATACTATTCGCCAATAAAGTCTTTAATTAGCCCACAATTATCCGTTAATATTTAATCTGGTTTGACTGAGTTTTGTTTTGGGACGCCGCTAGCTGAGAAAAGCGCGCGAGTGGGCGCGCATCCATGGCGTGGGTGGCCCTCGCGTCGCGCGGGCAGCCACCCGGAAAGCGCCGTCCCGCGGGTGTCACGTAATTGGCTTGTTGACTGTTCTTACGCGGCGCTGGGGGCCCCGGCCGAACTGCACGCTACGATGCCCGCCACGCCACGCCACGCCGCGCCGCGCACCACGCACGTTTTTTTCTCCCGTGCGTGATGGCCTCGCAGGTTACTCGCTTGCTTATTGGCGTTTCCCCTTTGGACAGAGGTCTAGCTAGATATAAACGTCAATACAAGCTCTGATACCGCTTTCATTTAGTCAGTTAGTAACCGGTTATTTTGACAATCATGAAAAAGTAAATTGGGGGCGTGGTTGGGGTGTAACTCATAGAAATGATTGGTGATGGCCTCGTAGGTTACTCGCTTTTATTGTCGTTCCTCCGTTGAATAGAGGCCTATCTGGGTATAAATTTCAGTATGTGCTCTGTTATCGCGTTCGTTTAGTATATTCTGTTCATTCATGTGACCGGTTATTTTGACATTCAGTAATGAAAATCTGAATTGCAGGCGTGGTCACTGAGTAACACGTAGATATGATTCGCATTCATTTCACACACGTTGACTAATTTTTGCTTGGTCTGTCGTACTCTCTTTACCTTTTGTCATAATGTTTCTAAGAAGGAAATGTAAATATTTGACGTAAATGTAAGAAAAATAAACTTAAAAATTTCCATTTAAGAAATATTATATTAATGCGTAATTTTTTACTATCACTTAATCTATTTCAAGTTTAATTAAAACCGCGAAGAAATTAAGTAAAGCGAGCTCTTTCAAATTCGGGGTTTATGGTCTGTCCAATTACAACCGTTTGTTTAATTTTCGCCCGTAGATCTTCTCATATTCTTTTTGACATGATTTGCATGGTTTAATTCTTGCCCACACGTCAATTCTTAGAATATTATTTTACTAACGATATCCGAACGAAGTAATTCATTCGAAGTAAATTGAAACTGATATGTCCAGGCATTATCAGTGGCGTTCTGCGCAACTGACTGGCGGAAGAGTACATCTTGTTGAGTGATGCTGTCTTCGGCGATGATCAACTGTTTTGGAACTTGTTGAAAAAACTTACACTGACGTGAACAAAGGAAAGTATATTTTAACCCTCTTTCTACGAGGTAGTGTACCGGAGAAATTCCACAAAGCTATTCATATAAAACTGTTAGTCAGTTTTGTGAGATTTAAGTATAATTATTGATTTAATATCAAGTGCATTATCTTAAGTATTTCACAACATGCATCACATTATTTGGTATAAAATATTTTTTTTAAATATGACTTGTGTTATGTTTGAGCCATCTGACTTTGGAAGGTTAAAATATAATTTCTTAAGACTCTCTTAATCTCTAATCTTCGTAAGTATTCAGAGAACAAAAGTATGCCCATTACCACAGATTCCATTCATCCCCATCTTCTTTCTCAGTGCATCTCAGTGAATACGAAAGTAAAATGAAGTAATCGAGAAAAATTCATGAACTTTGTCATTTTTGCTTTCGCTATTGATACTTCGGAAGAAATATAAATTACTTTGTCTTAGGCCTTAATTACTTTTGACTGTTATCCAAAACCATCTAATATCTGAAACACTGATTAGATTATAAACGGGTACTAATTACATAATTATTAGGGAGGTCGTTAGTATGGCAATATTCACATTTTCTCGATTCTCTCCCTCGTTATATTTAAAATGTAAAATGTAAAGGGTACCGCCCAAGCTCTGAGCTCCTCACATGTGTCATAGTGTAGACCATGCGAATGTGTGCGTATGTGTGTGTGTAAGTAAAGAGAGAGGATAGAACAAGGAAGGGGAAGGAAAGATCAAGTAAGGCCAATAACCCATTTATTAAGGAGCTAGTTGGGCATTTGAAAAAAAAATGAAAAACTACCAGTGAGAGCAGTAAACATCTCCTCCAGACCGCTGCTGAATTCCACTTTAGGTCGAAAATCCGCCACTATGGAGGGTCAAACCCTAGGACCTCCCGGTCAGCGGAAAGGCTGGCTACGAGGAAAAACTCATCAGGTGTAAAACTAGAAAAGAATCGCATTTTGAGATACCACGTCACTTTGCAAACAAGTTCTTGGATATCCTAGTGTTGTTTGGCGCACGTCCTTTCATCACTCCAGACGGTCACCCAGTGCGCCGCGCGCGGTCAGCGCGTGTGTGGGAGCCCTCGCTGCCCCAGCGGTCGGTGCGTGGCACGCATTAGACCGCTTTGTCCACCGCGCGGCGTTCACGCGCATGAAACTGCACCCCCCCCCCCAGCCCCCTCAAACGCGGCGTTGATGACTCTTCGCGTGAGAGATTATTATCAAATTTTGAGAACAAAGCCATAATTTTGTTGGTGGTTTGAAAGTTGTTACTGAATGAATCTCTACAAAATCTGTAAGCTTTTTTCGAGTGGTATGAGGAAACAAATGAAAGGAGAATCGTGGTGAGGGAGATCAATAAATGATGAAGCCATATGGATTTATGAAATATGATTTATGGAATAAAAAATTATTTGAAACTTCATACGAAAACTCCAGTACGGTTCGCTAACTTTGTTTAAAAGCAATTAAAGTCGCTTTTAATATTTATCTTCATCAATACTCTGAGCTGCCTCTGTTTTCAGCTTTTCAATAAAAATATCAAACAGTATTAAGGATTAACACAAAGTTGCAACACAGTACGTTTCACGGTTTTTACATCCATTTCTTGGGTTATTCTGAGTTTAAAATCCCACAAAGCACATTTTACAATTCTATTACTTAGAATTACTAAAACTGACAAACTATTTAAAAACTAACTTCACCAGAATTGTGCAATAGTAAACGCGTGGTGACATATACCAAAAGCCTTCGCTGATAATAAAAATAATTCTATGGGAATATTTTCATTAGAAATTTAGGGTATATTATTGCATTAGATATTCCAATGAAAATTGCAATGTAAATTAATGAATTTTACCACCAATTTTTTACTTGTAAAAATATTCCGTTATTTCTGAGTAATATTGAAAAGCCGTATTATAAAAAAATCAGCCCTCGTCATTCTGCGGTATATAAGACCCATTTCACTCTGAATCATAGTGTATGCATTAATAAAATGTATCTGTGTCCGTCCAAATGTATTTAGTACAAAATTGAGTAATTTGTGCAAAAAATATCATTACGTTTATTCAGGGAACTTTCCAGATTTTTTTAAAAATCAGCAACACACGTGTCCAACAAAAGGTGTTTATTTGTCATTCTCTTTTGCACTTCATATGCTCATATCTGCTGCATATTTGGAAAATATATATTTCATCTTTATGGTAAGCATTGATTTGAGGTTGCTATTTTAATTCACAAATGGGTAAAATATTTTCCAAAACTAACAGTTTGGACTGAATATTAAAGTTTTCGCAAACCTTGCGTTTTCATCTACAAGCCATATGGTTAGCAAAATATATACTTTCAAAACAGCTTAAGGAATCCATTTTTAGATATAGAAAAATTACAAATAGTACCAAATTATGGGTCCTTCCATTTGATTGAGTTGTGTGGGACTTAATAAATGCTTTCAGTTAAATTAATGAATGATCCTTTTATATTAAATTGTCACCCAACGTTGACCACAAGAGGTGTGTTTAAATATTTACTTAGCAAAACACTGTGATTGCCTAATAAACCAGATATTTTAGTAATTGTAAATTTATTTTCTCACCGAGCCGCTTGTACTTCTAAATTGAATTAAGAAGTGAATGCAAAAGTAATTTAATCACTTCATACA
Organism: Teleogryllus occipitalis; assembly: GCA_011170035.1. NCBI lineage: Eukaryota > Metazoa > Arthropoda > Insecta > Orthoptera > Gryllidae > Teleogryllus > Teleogryllus occipitalis. Next base: position 110,181 of record BLKR01000756.1, on the reverse strand, counting down.
CATTTTATCATGGTTTATGCGATAAGTATCTGTGATCTGTTTGACCAATGCATAATGAGATTTGAAAGAGCAGTATTCAAAAATATTATTAGCCATTAGCCTTCGTACAATATCTCTCAATTACTTTGTTCTCAGAAACCCCGACAGCTTCATGTTTCACTTTTGCATTTGCGAAATCGAATTAGATATTCCTCCATTGTCTCCGCCGAGGGAATCTTTCGCTCTGGCAATTACCAAATTTCTCGGAAGGCGCTCTCGCAATGAACCCGCGGCTGGCAGTGCATTTGCGAGGGCACGTGACGAGGCGCGGCCGCGCACAATGGCGGCGGCGGGGCGTGCGAGGCGGCGCGGCGCGGCTCAACCCAAATCGCGTCACGAGGAGAGCTTTTCATGGCGGCGACGCCTCGCACCGCTGCCCCCCCCCCCCCCGCCCGCTCCCAACGCCCGCCGTCGCGCGGTTGTATCCGTTGCGAGGCGGGAAAAGGCGAGGGCAGGGGCGAGCGCGGGGACGGGGCCGAAGAAGGTGGTGGGGGGCTTGGTGAGGGTGAGGGGGAAAGGGGCGGGGCTGAAGGTGGGGCGGGGGCAGGGTCAGAAGTGGCGGTGAGGGCGGGAGCAAGGGGGGATGGAGCGAGGCGGGCGCGAGGGTGAGGGTGAGGGCGAGAAAGAGGGTAGTGGCGGGGGTTAGCGTGTGTAGGGGAGAGCGGGGTGAGGGGCGGGGTGGGCGTTGGGGCGGCGGTGCGGGAAGAGTGGGATTAGGGGCCGGGGTGATGTCAGAGCCAGATTAGGGGCGGGGGGTGAGCAGAGTCGAGTTGGGGGTAGAGATATGGTTTGGTACGGGAGCATGGCCAAGGGGGATGGCGTGTGCTGTAGTGGGAGCAAGGGGGAGATAGTGTGAGGGTTAGGGCGAGGGTAGGGTCCGAGTGGGATTAGGAGCGGAGTGGGGATTGGGGCAGGGGGTGTGAATAGAGCGAGGTTAGGGGCCGGGGTGGGGGGGTTGGGGCGGGGTGAGGACAGAGCGGAGTTAGGGGCGGGGATGGATGTTGGGGTGGAATCAGGGCAAAGGGCTGTGGCGAGGGCTGGGGTGGGAGTAAGGGGGAGATGGAGCGAAGCGCAAGCGATGGTGACGGTGGGGGTAAGGACGAGGGGATGTCGGGATCATAGCCGGAAGATAATCTGGAGACACTACCCGCCTCATACAAAGAAGTCGATGCTGCAACAGGCGGCTGCAACCCGCGCTGACTGCCTGCATCGTCCGTCGCCATTCACCCCTCTGGACAGACGGCGATAGTACAGAGGGTGGCATTGCTGATATATCGAAAGAGTCGCTCGACAGCAGGTCCTAGGGTTTGACTCCCGACATTGAGGGAGTTTAGCCACTAGCTACAGAGCTGGGTAGAATTGAGCCGCTGCCGGCGGAGAATTGTAACGATCTCTTGCTCTGATCGCTATTTGTGCTTTCTCCCATCAAAACCACGTGGATGCCCATTACCGTAAAGAAGTGGGTACCATACGTAGTCTTTCCTTTTTCATTCATTCATTGCCCTAAAGGCAAACAATCCCCTGAAACCCGTTCTGATCCCCGTATGTAGTCGCACTCGCAGCACGGCACCTCCCAGGGCTGCATCTGCTACAGCTAATAACATTAATATCGACGTAGCCTTATTCATTGACTCTTTCAAATGGTGCGTTGTCACAAATCAGATTTTGGCTCCAAACCCTTCTTTTCCAAAATATTATCACGGCATCTTAATTTCTTCTTTTTAGACCAGTACACCTCTTCTCAAACCATCCTCGTTACCTCGTAGCCAACCGATTTCCGAGCCCTTCACACCACCTCGCCTGCCGCCGCCACCCGCCACCCGCGGCCCGCTTTGGGCTAATTGTTGCGTTAAGATTCTCCGCCCGCAGACGATGAGCAAATTATTTCGCCCCACGGCCTCGCGACGAGACCCCCCCCCCCCGCCCCAGCTCCTGCCGCCGACGGCAACACAATCGCGTCGTTACGCCTAACGCTGCTTCTTAAATAGGCAGCGTTCTTCGCTGCGCAGGCTCTCTGCGCAGTGGGTCTGCAGCCGAAGTCGCGTTGCGAAAAGTAGAATACGTTGCATTTACTGCCGCAACCAAGGAGGGCACTTCATTGGGCTTCAGTTCCCTCTTAATTCAATGACACTTTAGAAATATACGCCCTCCTTGGGGCACTTGACACTTTAAAAATATACGCCCCCTTACTACGTGAGAATACTTTTTATCACGCGCGCCGTGAGCAAAACGCGGTTTCTCGTGCTTCTTTTCCGTAGGCAAAACAGCTAATTTTTTCACAGTGTGCGAAACATCTGCAACGATTCGCAATTGTCTTTTGTCTTGACGACGTCTTTGTTTAGTACTTACAAACAATATTGTTATGACACTGACTGGAAACTATTTCCTTTTGTTCAAATAAGGTATTTCTAGTTATTTATTGATGATATTTAATTTATATTTCCTTACTTGACGCATTCCTTTCGCTGACGGTATGTTAAAAAAATTGTATCCGCCACACGGGCGCGGTGATTTTCACTCGTCTCTTTGTCATCGCTAACGGTCTTGTTGCGTAAACTACAATTTTACTAAATTTTTATAGCAATGAATTTTATTTAATATCTCAATGGAATATGCTATAAATAAGTAATATTTGTTTTTAATTTTGGTTTTACAAATTCTGTTTAAAAGAAAAATTCTTTGCAAGAAATCATCAAGTCGCTTCGTCTCTACACCTATACCCCCTTCATAGAAAAATCCTAATACAATTTCAGTAGTATTCACAAAGATTTAATGAGAATCAAGGTGATGATGCTGTATTATTTATTCAAATTGTTGTCATTAAAACGTTTACTCACAGGTTTAATTAATAATTAATAATGGTTTTCGTAAATTTGAGGTGAGACTGAAGAGGTGAGACTGTTTGAAAGTGTAAATGTTAATTAACCGAGATAATGAAAGAATATAAAAATTGATATAATAATAAGCGCACAATTTTGTGGCAATTTAACGAATTTCTTCCTCATTTATTTCACCAAAAAAGCGTTTTATTTTTACAAAAAAGCAAAGAAATTTGACCAGTATGAACCATAAAATGTTCCGCAACATTTGCGTGACTCTTGTATGACGGACTCGTCAAGAATGTCAACTCAAATACATAATTCTAATACATTTTGTAAATGGCGAATTGTTGCAATAACACTATTGAAAACATACCGCGCTCACGAAGAATTGAAACACACCCACACTAATTCGCACACTAATCCCACATTAATTATCGAATTGTATACGAATATTTAGATTTGTAAAATTCTAGAAATATTAAAATACTCAGTAATCCTCTTCGATCCCACTTAGCAAAAATTAAGCATCAAAATCGTATTCATGATTTTACGCACAACTCTAGTTTTGAAAAGTATAGTTCGTCATTTAGTCAGTAAATTAAATCTGTAAACAATGGCTTCCCTTGATATTCGTTAAATGTGAAACAATAGCACAGGAATAGCAAGTTTTTAAATAAGGTAGATCATCAATAAATTTTTTATCCATAATATGAATAAAATAACGGTAAGTATTTCAAATATATTTGAATAATTAATAAGCATTTTACATCAATGATCAACTTTTGTTTTGCCGTAAATGTCTGAAAAGTGGTTTAAGGAATGTTTCCCTTAAATTAAAAAGTAAGTGTTATAGACTTTACTTATTTTCGCACTTACAAAGCTCTCAAACTCGTTGCAATAATTTGCTATTCTAACGTCTGTTTGACTCTGCAAGAGGTAACTAGAGTTGAGATTTCTCCAATGATTGCCCCATATATTTTAGTTTCCCTCTTACCGCGCATATTACGTGCACTGTCTTCTGCATTGAATGAGGGACGGTGCGCAGAATTCGCTTCCTCTGTCCTTGCGCCCCACCCCCCCACCTGTCTCCTTCCCCGACCCCGCCCCCTCTTTGCGTGTGAGAGAGAGAGGGTCCTTCTGTGATTACAGTTGCTTTGTTAATTGGAATATAAAAACATTCAGAGGTCAGCTACATAATTTGAAGACTTACCAGAGAGTGGTTGCCCACAAAAGAAAACTTTGAGGGCCGCCGTTTTAAATTTTCTCGCGGCTCTGTACCATCATTTTGTGATGCCGAGACGGGATAAGTGCTCCTTTTAGTGGCGTGAACTCTTTGCTGTGCAATAGGAACAGCGAAATTATTTTTTAAAAAAACGTTTATATCAGAGATTGCTTTAACTTGGCGAAAAAGAATTTGTTTCGGGAAAACGTTCAGAAATTGTGTTCACCAACACTTGTCGGAGTATAAAGACATCAAGATTTGAAAGAAATTATGAAAATAAACTACCGACATGCGAAAATAAATCTGTGATTATGAATTAGGACAACTCGTACATATCTTTACCTTTAAGCTCATTGCAATATAATACTTTTAGGTACTCATCAGTATTTGGTGATTTGAATATATAATGTATTATTTAAAACAGTCAATGCTTCAATGTAAAAGTAATATCAAAATAGTTACATATGTATCAGAACTGAAAGGTATCTTTTTTTAGTGGGATGGTCCGATAAAATACTCCTTTTCGGCGGAGGTGAATAAAACAATATTTTTCTCACACTTCTAAAAATGTTTGTATTTATTAAATCTGTTTGAAATGGATTTATTCCAACATTGTATTTTAATTATAGAATTCCCGTGTTTGTTTATAGGCATGTTAAATAACTTAAACTTCTCCTAAATAAGTTATTAACATTCAAAAATAAAATAACCAAACGACCAAACAACCAAAGGTTTAATTTGGTTAACGGTACTACCAATTTTACAAGACTAGCCACAAAAATTATTTTTTTCGGGTAATAAACAGTCCGTTCAATGCAATTTTACAGATAGGTATGCATTAAATCAATAATCTTCACATTTGGAGATCTTTCTGTCCGTCACATTCTAAGAAAATTTCATTTTACAGACTTTTTACAACTACTTTTGAATTTGATCTTCTTGTTCTGTTTCAAAATTGAAGAAAAAATTTAAAAGAAACATAGTTCTTGCAATATTAATTAGATGATGAAGATAAAGGAGAATAAGAAGATGAAGAGAGGCAGAGTAAAAGAGGACTACCGCAATTATCTGCAAAATTTTAAATGGAATTTGAAGATGATCACCCATCGACGATTTTCTAACCGTCATTTTTCGCTGCAGCATTGCAATACTTTCTCTGAATTTCTTATTAGATAAAATAAAATGCACTCATACATCAATCAATATGCCTTAAAATATAAATGGTAAAATTTAAAAAAATATATTTTATGATCTCATTGCTACTATGGTACACTCGAGTAGCATCGGCGCTGTGGTGGAGCCTCGAGTAAATGGGGAAAATTTTAAAGATATTAGTATTTCCAAACTCACTATTTTATTTAGAACTCGCTTTGTAGAGTCACTTGAGTAAGATTCTTTTTTGTCATTGTTAAACCTCAAAGTTGTAATGTCCCTTTTGGGGCGCAATGATGCTCGGAAATATGTTAAGCACTGTAAAGAAATACAAGTTGTGGCTTTGTCACTGAGTAATAAATGTATTTTAATAATTAAATTTGTTCAATGAATTGTTACCCCAACCGGAATTCGAGACCGGGTCCTTGACGCAGTACTTTATTGTGTTTAATATGTTGAAAAGTAACTATAGGGAAACCTGTTAAACAGACACTTCGATTTCAGGGTCATCTCCGTTAACGGTCATTTTTCCGTGGAACCGAAGACGTGTGTAAATATTCCCTCTTTTAAGCATTCACCATGCCCTGCGATTAATTGCCAACAATATTTTGTGAATTAACCAGAATTATACGGTCACAACGTCCTGGCAAGTTTGCGATTTTGAGCTATAACGCTATACAAAGCAAAAGACTGGTGGATATAAATGTTTCATCAGTAACTTCGTGCGAGGTGACCTAGTGTCAGATAATGTATAGCAGTGATTCTAGTGTTGCTATGATTGTAGAGTTGCAGTTTCAAATTTAGTAGAGAATCAAAGCCACAGATAGGAATAAATAATCAGAGGTGTGAAAAAGAAGAGGAAAAATACAAGGAATTGAATGATTTTGTATAAGAGTTTAAAAAGTTTAAATGTGCATGCTACAAAGAGCTTTCGGTTTTATGTAGATTAAGTGTCAATAAAAATGTATTAATAAGCAATGTGCACAAACTTCGTTACAAAGAACAAAATTTCGCCAGGTTCTCATAACCTTCATTCAGCCACCATCTGTACAAACAAACATTTTTCTCCGGTACCATGAGTGACTGCTTAAGCCAGGTTTATTTTGGTTAAGACAGGTATATCTTCCTCTTTTCAACAAATGTCTATTTTCAAAACTTAATGTGCATTCAGAAAACAGCATAGAAATTGTGCCTAATCATCCACTCAGAAATATTGATTGTATATTTTAAAATAAAGGAACAAACAATGAATAATTACGTACGCACTCTTGCAAAGATATATCTTATGAGCTTTACTTGAACCACGTTCGCACAGGTCAGAAGAGTATTGTGCCTCGTAGCCACGTGAGGAAGAGAAAATATACGAGCGGCTCCGTTGCTCCAGTTGGCTACTTTCAAACAATATTAACCTAAAAAGAATTCTACAGCCCAGAGAGCAGGCAAAGAGTCGTACTCGTATTTTCTTCTTTGCACACATCCAAGAGAAGTTCGCCCTGCCGGTAAAAACGCACTTGCGCACTTTGCGTGCAAACGGGAAGTTGCAAAGTTTCTTCTTCCTGCGCGCTTTGCGTAGCGGTGCAGCTGTATCATTTCGAAATGTAAGAGCACATCGCGCCCGCCTCCCCTCTTCTTCTCTTTCGCCGGGATCTCTGCCTCTCCACGCCCCCTGCCGCCCCCCCCCCCGCCGCCACTGCCCACGCTGCATGCGACTCTCGCCACCCGCATCGCGCGCCGCCCGCCTGTTCCCCGTCCATCTGGACTCGTCCACCCCTTCACTCACCGTCCCTTTTTCCCGGAAAGGACGGCTGCGGGCGAGAGGTGTTGATGCGCAGCAGGCAGGGTGGGATGGAAAGCACAGACGGAAAGAGGACAGGGATGGAGGTATGACTCCAGAGTCAGAGGGAGAGCGCAAGGGAAAGTGGCAGGGAGAGATGGCGGTAGGGAGGGTGGGAGGAAGGGTAGCAAGGGGGACGTCGGCGTGAAGGGATGTCGGCAGGGAGGAAGAGGGGACGGCAGGGAGAGAGGGAGGGAGGGCGGATGGATGACAGGGAGAGAGGGGGACCGACAGGGTGAGAGGGAAGCTCGGTGGGGAGTCGACAGGGAGGGAGGGAAGGAGAGAGCCAGGTTGGGTAGGGCGTCAAGGACTGAGGGCGGCGGGGAGGGAGGGAATGAGGGCGGTAGGAAAAGAGAGAGGACGGCAGGAAGAGAGAGGGATTGCGGCGGGAGGGAGGGAATGAGGGCGGTAGGAAAAGAGAGTGGACGGCAGGGAGAGAGGGAGGGATTGCGGCAGGGAAGGGAGGGAGGGCGGATGGCCAAGAGAAAGATTGCATGCGAGGTGGGGTGGGCGGCCGCGAGTCCGGCGGCGGTGGGAGGGCGGGGCGGGGAAGGGCAAGGAAGGCATTAGGGAGGGAAATAGCGGGCTCGCGACTCGTGTGGTCTGATAATCCTCACAGACGTGGGCTTTAGGTGCATTACGTGTATTAGTTCTTGCATATTTCGTGTCCGCTTTGCAAGGCAGCGCGTGCTCTAAAGGGTAACAATGAAGGTTTTCATAACGCGATTTGTGCGGCGATTCTATTCTAGGTGTTGCACCAACGTCGAAGGGATAGTAAATAGATAATGCTCTAACATGTTTTACGTCAAAGCTGGTCTCAGTATATTGCACGCGAAAACATGCGAGAAAATACATCATCCTCATGGATGTTGTGAGAGGATGTTTACTCAAGAATAAGAATTATTTTTTTAAAGAGTGATACAAGAATGTTAAAATTTCCGGGCGACTGACGAGGCCTATTGAACAAGTAAAATGCATCTTTTAAGCCATCCTATCAATACATCACTCGACTAATAAACTAAACAACTCCGGTGATGGAGATAAGCAACTTATAAGTTTATGACTAAATTATCATCAAGGTATACGAGAGGAAATAGGAAAGACTAAAATTTATATCCGTTCTCAAATAACGTATTACATTCACTTTAAAAATTAAAATATGTTCCAACGTAATCCATGCCATATGCTTCTTTATTCGCATAATATGTTGATTTTGAGTAGCACGACGTCATCTGTGGCATCAGTAATATGTATTATAGTATTTAAAAGACATTGCTTTTCACAAAATCATTTTGTAATAGAAGTTATTGGATAAAAATGGAGTAAATCTTACAATTGGGACGCCATCAAGAGTAATGGCCTATAAGAGGAAGAGAGTACCCAAGTCTGTATTGCAAGTGATGTCATTAAACGAAAATAGAACTGTGCAAATGCACTCGTAGCAGTAGTTTGTGACGCTTTTTTCGTGGGTATTCTTTGTTTCACAATGAATTTCCTTGCGACACGCAAAATGAAAGAGTGGATGCTGAATTCCGGAATGGAGAGATCCCTGTTTTAACCATTATACCACCACTGTCGTCTATGAAACACTTCCAGGAATATCTACACCATCAACTCCACGCAAACAGCACCACGTCATCTTTTGACCTTCCTGCCGTCCGAGTTTTACCCTCTTTCGTCCGCCCTCGAGCCCATACATCCATCACTCGCCTCCCGCCCCCGCCCCCACCTCCGCCCGCTCCCGCGCCTTCGCCGCACCGCCCCCCTCTGCGTCGTTCCATCCGCCGCCCGCCGCGTCGCTGATGGCATTTCGCTGTTCCTGATAATTGATACTTCGTGACGAAATCCCGGCCATAAATTACACGCGAAGACGCGACGCGGGCGCTCACGAGCAGTGGCGGGGGCGGGGGCGGGGGCGGGGGCGGTGGGGGCCGTGTCGTGACGCGTGTCGCGATTCGTGTCCTCCGCGCTGATAAGCTCTCGCCGCCGTCGCGACGCCCCGGCGCTGCGGCTGACGGCTGCACTCCCAAGTCCTAACTGTGGCCTGGCCGTCGACGACCACCATACGCCAACGACCTCGCTCCCGCCGCCATCGTCTGTCACCAACCCCTTGCTATTAATCCCCGCTTCTAGCAGCCGCGCCGCTATGACCTCGCTATTCATCCACACTACTGCCTCCCATGCTACCGACGCCCCCTCTGTTATAGCAATTCCCCTATAACGAATCCCCGCTTGTGCTTTACTGCACCACCAACCCCTTTCCGTGGCTAAAGTCCGCCGTTCTGAAACACCAAACCGCCGCCACCGTATGTCTCCTAACCCCTCGTAATTCGTCATTTCGACACCGACACGAATCGCCCCATTCTCCCCCTTCCAACCCTTCCTGTTCATCAGCCTTCCCCCTCCCCTCTTCCCACCCCACCCCCGATCAGAGTGCGTGGTCGTTACGACGGTAGCACTCGCGTGCGTGTTTCCGCGAAGTACATGTCGCTTCCTTGCACTCGGAATGGCTGCGTGACACCGCGCTGTGTAACATTGGTTGATAATGCTGTGGAACACGACTACACTGAAACGCATCAAGTGTTGAATTTCCAGTGAAATTAAATGTGTTTTTCAATGCACTATGTTTGTGTGTCCCTGTTAATATGCAAGCGAAAAGCATTGTATTCTCTAGAGGAATAAAATAGTTCAAGTTTTATTTTCGTGTTTTATCATTTATACAACGACAGTGTTCGTTTTTATGCCTAAAATATGCAATACATAAAAGTTCATATAATTGGTATGGATGAATATTAAATTTTATTTCAAAATTTTATGATTGAATAATAACTTTAAACTAGATAAAGAGCATATCGTATAATTATAATCAACACCTATTCTATGCCTTTTAATTAAGTCAGTAGAATTTCAGTACTCAGCAGAGCATATTATACCATAACCTATATGCCCTAGACTCTACCTACGCTAACATCAACACAGTTGTAATAGTTCTCCGAAATGAAATAACAAAACATTTTCCCAGTATATTGTTTTGCAGAAGTATCGCATGAAGGCACTCTGTATCCAATTACAGCGCGTAATGAAGCGGAAAATGTCCGCTAATATAAGCACAAGCTGCAACTTTATTATTGATGTTCCAAATGTAATTGGCATGTACACACGGCGTGGGGCGATACGTCAGAGCAGCACAGGGTGTCTGGTTCATGCCGGACAAGCGGCCCTGCCGCTGCGCTGGCCATCCCCCCGCCTACTCCCACAGAGCATCAGCCACCCGCCTCCCCTGGTCCCCACACCCCCACCTCGTCTCGTTCCGCCCTGCCTCGCCGCGCTCTGGTCGACCCGAGTCTCCCGTCCTACTCCATTCCGCCTCGCCACGCCCCGATCTGCTCGCCTCGATTCTCCACGTCCCACCTCGTCCGTCCCATCTCCTCCCCGCCTTGTTCTGCTTTACTCATCCCGATCCTCCACGCCCCACTTTGCCCCGTTTCGTTCTGCTTCGTCTCGCTCTGGTCGTCCCACTCCATTCCGCCTCGCCACGCCCCGATCTGCTCGCCTCGATTCCCCACGTTCCACCTCGACCCGCCCTATCGAACCCCATCCTGTCACGCTTTACGCATCCCGATCCCCCACGACCCACCTCGTCCCGCTCCCATCGCTCTAGTCTTCTCGAGCATTTCATTCAAGCTTATCACATTCCATTCTGCCTCACCACACCCCGATCTATTCGCCTCGATTCTGGTTGACCTCGTTCCGTCGTATCGTACCCCTCCCCGCTTTACTCGTCTCCATCCACGTCCCACCTCGTCCGCCCCCGTCCCATCCAATTCCGCCACGACTTGACTGCTCATTCCGTTTCCTCATGTTTCACTTCGTACCTCGTGTCGCTCCTCCACGCCCAGTGTTGTTCTGTTACTCTGATTCCCACACAACCATCACGCTCCGCCCAACCAACATGGCTTTGCCCCACTATGCTCCACTGCCTGCGACTCCCTATCCCTTCCCACACATTACCAAGCTTTCTCATTCCAACTCATCCCACCCCATCCGACCCCATCGCATCCGTCCAATCGCATCCTATACCGTACCATGTCATTCCATCCCGTCCGAACTCATCCCAACCGATCCCATGGCATCCATTCCCATTCATGTGAACCCTCGATCTCCATGCCCCCCTCGTCCCGTCCTGATCAGCTATGCCCTGTTCTGCATATCCCAGTCCCTCACGTCGAAATTCAATCCGACCCACCTCGCACTGTTTCCCCGTTCCCGGCGTAGTCTCGCTACCCCGTTATCCCCAATTCACCTCATCGCACCCATCCAACCGGAGCCTCGTCCCCACGGTCCAAGTCCATCCCACAGCCATGCGGTCTCCACGACCCAAGTCATCCCATCATATCCCGCACGGCCTCCCCAATCGCCTCGTTATGCTTGTCTCGGTCCCCCACATCCCACTTCGCACCTGCACAACTCTCTCCGCTCCCTCAATACTTTCCCCGCCACCTTCACCTTGTCCCACTCTACTCCACCCCCTCCCACTCAGCCTTCTGAAGACCCATTTGTATCATCCCCACGACAAACTTTGTTCCCTCTCTTTCCTCCACTCCTGTCCCCGCCCCACTCCTCTCGTTCTTTCGCGTCCCACTTCGTTCCTTCCCAACTCGCTACGCTCCCGGTCTCGTCTCGCCACTCCATTCCCCACCTTCCACGAGGCCCCACTCCACACCGTCCACCCGACCGTACCCCGTCCCTCCCATGTGGAACCTCGCCCCACCCCCGTCTCGCCTCGCTCCGCTCCCTCACGCCCGGCCTTGCCTCGCTTCTCTGCTCCCTCACGTTCCGTCACGTCCCGCCCCGCCCTTCTTCACTCCACCCCATCCATCCGATGCCCCGCCTCGTGCCGGCCTTGTGCGGCACAGCACGCCGTTGCGCGCCCACCCCGCCCCGCCCCGCCCCGCCACGCCACGCCCCGCCCCGCTCCTTCTCCACTCCACCCCATCCATCCGATGCCCTGCCTGTCCTGAGCCAGGTGGCACAGTATCGCGCTGCGCGCCCATCGCCCCGCCCTTGCTTGCCCCATCACCTCTACCCCGCTCCGTCCCGCCCCGCCACGCCACGCCACGCCCTTCCCACTCCACCCCACCCATCCGATGCTCCGCCTCGTCCCGGCCTTGTGCGGCACAGCACGCCGCTGCGCACCCCGCCCCGCCAGGCCCCGCCCCGCCCCGCCAGGCCCCGCCCCGCCCCGCCAGGCCCCGCCTCGCCCTTCCCACTCCACCCCACCCATCCGATGCCCCGCCTCGTCCAGGCCTTGTGTGCGGCACAGCACGCCGCTGCGCGCCCACCCGCCCTGCTCCTCTACCCCACCCCACCTCCACCCCCGCCCCCACCCTGCCCCACCCTGCCCCGCAACGCCCCACCCTGCCCTGCAACGCCCCACCCTGCACTGCCCTGCCCCACCCTGCTGCATGTCCCGCCCCGCCACGCCACGCCCCACCCCGCTACGTCCCGCCCCGCCACGCCACGCCCCGCCCTTCCCACGCGACCCCATTCATCCGAAGCCCCGCCTCGTCCCGGCCTTGTGTGCGGCACAGCACGCCGCTGCGCGCCCCGCCCCGCCCCGCCCCTCCCACGCGCTACGGGGGTGCGGCGCCGCAATCTCTGTAAATCTTGTCCGCTGATCGCTGAACAAAGTTCTTGTTTTGACGCGGTCGCCGCGCCGGGCGCGCTCTTGTTCCAGGTAAGGGACGGCGGGCCGCTTCCGCCCGCGCCTCGCGTGCAGGAAGCGAGCGCTGCAGCCCCGACGCCCGCGACGCCGGGCGGACGCCGGGCGTCGGGGGACGGCGAGGGGCGGTGAGTGCTTTTTAATCGGCGCCGACGCCGCGCGCCGGCCCCCTGCGCGCCGCACGCCACCGCCGCGCCCGGCCGGTCACGCTCACGCCTGATGCTCCCACGGGGAGAGATTTTATCGACGAGGCCCCAAGAAGGGTGCGGCGCACGGAGGTTGCGGTATGAACGGAACTGGCGGTTAGACCAGCGTTTTCAGATTGCTCTTCTGTATCTTCGTGCTATCCGCGTTTTGAGTGTTGGGTCGGATGTTATAGAGAGTTCCAGTGCTTGACTTTCAATGAAGAAACGATGTTAATCCCTGGTTTTAAACGATATTACATAATAATAAATAATTATGTAACTGGTGTGTTAGACCAGGTTTATCAGAATGCACTTTTCTATTTTCGTGATATCCGCGTTTTGAGTGGGTCGGATGTTATAGAGAATTCCAGTGCTTGACATTCAATGCAGAGACGATATTAATCCATGGTCTTAAACAATATTACATAATAAATAAAGAATTATTAAACCAGGGTTTTCAGATTGTTCTTTTTTATCTTCCTGAAATCCGCGTGTTGAGTATTATGTCGGATGTTCTAGAGAGAGCCAGTGCTCTCGGAACATCGGATGTTCAAGAAACGATGTTTCATTTTTAATATTTTCTTCTCTTTATTTCCAATACATTCCTTTCCTTGCATTCCTGTACTTAAGTTCGTATATTTGTTTACTTATTTGGAAATTCTGTTAACAAGATCAATGGTTTAGTGCTGTATTTCGCATGTATTGTATGCAGTATTTCCTATTTCAAGCAATATTTTTCGTAATTGATGTAGTATATTTCTATGAATACTTAGGAGTTATTCGGACAGACACATTTTTTAAATTTAAAAAGTCAGAAATAGATTATGAATACTGTTCTGCAATAAATTAGGACAACTCGTAAAATTTAATATTCTTTTGACGCGCTGAATATAGGTTAACAAGTTGTAATACTTATGTGTTACACATGTGATTATTAAATTACTTTCTGACTTGTTAACAATCATATATCCTCTTAATTATGTTATTATCATTTTTTAAATAAGTTAAATGCCTTAAAAGCTGAATCATCTCTCTGTGCAAGAACGGTCGCTCAATAAAGTCAAATGTTTGTATTAATAATTGAACCAACCTTAATGTTCCACTAAAAACATCTATAAATCGTGAAAAGGTTATAAATAAAGCTCTCAGACTTATATAAAATGTTTGATTCTACTAACATTTTTACTTTTTACCTTTATATTAATTATGCTCGAAGTAATCCGTGAAAACTTTATCATTTTACCGAATTAACAATATCTTCTTGTTCTCCTTAGTTTCTAAATTATAACAGATAAATTATATATTTTATAGATTAGGCAATAATGTCATGTCAAACCTGAAATATGTCTCGCCGATTGCTATTTTAATTTTTTTTGTTTGCTCTCATGAATGTAGGAATTAGTTCTGGAGCATTCTGCTACCCGCAATTTAATATATGCTTGTTTAAACATTGCTTAAATGAGTAAAGTGTGAAGTCAATTTGCATGTAACATAACCTCCGTTGTTGCATTTTACATTTTAATTAAATACTACATGTTTTGTTAATTTATTTCTATAATAAATTATTAATTAAAAGTCGTACGATATTAAAATACATTTCAGTTTAGCTACAGTTCTCTTTATTTAAACTAAATATAATTCTTATTTACCATTCAATTTATTTCTTTAGGAAAAATCAGAGGCAAATTGTCCAAATTCACCCCGAAATCTCTTGAAATTTGGCACTCGGGGTTTTTGGGAGTGGTGAATATGGTTTGTCCAATGAAAAATTTGCTCTGGGAGAGGATTGAACTCATAAGCAGATTAAATGTAAAGCGTTCCTTTTTGTTTCTTTGCATTTATTCACAATGCTACATTTGAATTTTATTAGGCTTCTTTTCCTTTCATTGGATTATTTTTGTTTTGCATTGTATTGGCTTCCTTCGCTTCTTATTTAATATTTATTATTTTATTTCTGACAGTTCCAATTTGTATTTTATTTATTAATTTTTATTTGATCTTGCTCCAAGTATTTGGCACCACTTAAGTCTTGTAAAATGCTATCGAAATCAGTCAAAAGGAATATATGAGGAGGAAAAGTAATTCTTTAGTTAGCTCTATTCACTAAATTTTCCAGTGAGCTATTTCACTTTTCGCATTATAAGTAGTTCCACGGCTATCTCTTCTGGTGATATTCGAGAGAATTGTTCCGAGCTGCAAGCAGGCACAGTCATTCTGAACTTCAGATGCCTCTTCACTGTCGCTCTGATTGGGTGAAATCAGTCAACACAATGGTGGGGCTGTATTACAATATAATTGTTCAATTTTACTTCGTCGAAATGCGTATTAGATCCAAACATTCTAAATATTTTCAACACTCTCGTTCCAAATAGTATGCTACAATATTATATTTCTTCTGTGCTAAATTTTCTTTTTTTAGGGAAGGAATAGAAGAAAATATCTTGATAAATGCTTTCTCAAAAAGGAATCTGAAAGAAGATCTCATTAGAAAATGTCGGAGGAGATTGTTGAAGAGATACATCGATCGACACAATGCTTTTATCCTGCATTTTAATCACAGAGTTGACAGCAGGGTATACGCGGGCGGAATTATATAGTTATTACAAATATAATTTTAAACAAGAAAATGTATATGTAAAATCCAAAAAATACTACTTAGAAAATTTTAACATTGCAATCCCCGTCGTAATTAAGTTAAAACTGTCACAAGTCAATTACGAAAATGAAATTTTCGATAGACAGCCCGTTACGTTAATTATAATACACACCTTTCTAGCTCCCAAATATGCAATACAATTTGTTTTCAAATTTAGTATAATACACGTATTTAAAGGTAATTAATTATGACTTTCAATTATAATTTTGCAAAAATTGCCTTCCGGGCAATTAATAATTACAGGAAATTCAGGAAATTACAAGATAAGTTTATTATGATAAATTATTGAATGGAAATTCTCTTCATGTTTGTGACGTAATTAATTTAATGAGATTAATGCAATTTAGATGTGAGTCATGGTGTTATCATTGAAAAATTCTTAGGATTTTATAGTGCACTTAATGGTAACGAATGAAGATGGAAATTTCGAAGTAAAAGTGTTTTCAACCAACAATTTTTTTCCGCGCCCAGACTCGAACTCGTGTCCATCGAACTCATTCGCCGTGAGCCTCACCGCTACACCAGACAACCGCTCTGACGTACTCACTTGGGTCGCAAAATTTCACGCAAAATTACGCGAAACTTCTCATCTTTTAGAAAAATTGTACATGGCTTTCTTTCAAGATCTGTCTGTAGAGAACAGATTTTATTCGGGAAAGAATGTCTAACTTCCATATTGTAATTCTAGAAAGACCTCGAAAAAATCTTGAACTTTTGCAATTTTCGAAAAATCAAGGTTTTCAACGAAATTCAGACATATGCAATTCTTTCAAACGTCATTTACGCTGTGAGAGGACAAAATATAATAAAAAAATCTGAAGCCATTTTTTTTCATTTGAAAATGTTGAGCCTTCATGTAAAGTAACCCCAAAATTAAACATATTTGCAAACTCAGAGAACCTTGAGTTCATTTAAATTGATCAAAGAATAATGTTCATGAAGGTGGAGGCAAGTAGACACGTGATTGGGAGGAGGAAACAGGACAAGGCAGGGTAAGTTGCTTGGGACGTGGCAGGATGGCGTATAGTAAGATGGTTTGGGACAGGAAGTGGACGGGATAATCTATAGTAGACAGAAGGAGGGTGAACGGTGAGGTTTTATATAGAATTCCTTTTCCTATTTAACAGATGATTGTGATAAAAAATACTCGGACAAGGCCTTTTTATGGTAAAGGAACCGGTAGTTGATATGTCATCAGTAGTTGAGACTCACATACACAAAAATAATATTCAACTCAAAATGAATGCCACTCTAGTATGATAGTTACTATGCCTATATATGCTATACTATTAATATGTATAGTTCCAATGCCGATGGCTTCACCGTACAGTAATCCTGTAAAGGAAAGCAATCATTACATGGTAGTTATTTTGTTATTTACAAGCATTATATTTGAAAGTGACATCTAATGATGACCTGTAATCTACTGTTCTTCTACCTTATAAGATCATTTCTTCGCCGATGACTTTTGTCTTCAGGGACAAACTTTTTAGTGGGCCTTAAGACGAGAAGATGGGTAGCTGCTCTGTTTCTGTCAACTCCAGTAAACGAATTTCAGAAACACTTCAGTATCATGGGCCACAAGTTGCTTCTTACTCAAAAATTGTGGGCAAGGAGGGTTATATTCACCTTTTCATGTTACCTACAGTGATTCCTTAGTGATATGAAAAGACTGCTTTTCTGAAAATGAAATGTTTTCCATATTAAAATCCTATTGTAATACACTGACAATGTCAACACAGTATTTATCGTACAGTGCAAATGTTTGTCTTTTGCTCTGAAATAAAATTATTTGTTAAAAGAACCTCATTTATTTGCGTTTCAACCATCGATTTTCATTACTTGCAGTAGACCATAATCTAAATCATAATCCAAATTTATTTACGATTCACTGAAAAAATGCCGATTAATTGGATTTCTGCTTTAGAAGAAAAGAGAAATCTGATATATTAACCATTATGTATTCTGAGAAAATGGAATTTGAAAGTAACTTTTAAGGTAAGTTTTGTTAGTATGCTTAGTAGCATTAAATTCTTTCAAAAACTCGTTATTTCTCTAACAAGATTCATAACTATTCATAAAAGTTTTATGTCGAAATATTTGCTAAATTTTAAAACTCAACAACGCTCGCAGCATCCAAAATGAGGGAAGTGAAGAGTAACTGTATTTTCTCGTCCACTCGAGGTAGCACTGCATGGCATGGCCTTCTGCCCGTCGTTAATTAAAACACGGTTTATAACATTATGTAAACACTGGCAGATATTTGGTGTTCTGTGTTGAATAACAGTGCTTCACTGAATAATACACCGCCATAATAGTTTGGAGTTTGTTACACAATGCAGTAACTTGTATGAAATTTTATAAGTGGAATACATAATGAAAATTGCTTTAACTCTTTATCAATTTTAGGGCCAACGGGTGTTGCAACGCAAATCTAATTCACTAAACCCATTCATTAGTGTTTGTTAGAATTTGGGTTCACACAGACTTTGGTTGTGGATAAAAACAGCTATTTACTCGAAAACTGATTATCCTCAATATATTTTGGAAATACATATTTGTACCCTTTTTGACCTAAGTGTACTACATTTTATTACATTGCTATGCTATTAATATGTATGAATTAAGATACTTCGATATTAAATATCGATCTTCAAGATAAATTTATAAAATAATAATAATTTAATAAAAATAAATTTTATTTGACTTAAAAGGAAATACATTTTTTCTTTATATACAATGATGTGAGAAAGTCGATGGTTTTTCATATGTAGAGTCTAAAATTGGTTGTTTTTTATTGGTTTTGTTTCAATGAATGCACATGTACAATGTATTAGTTAAATAATTTTAATGATTTATTAAAATAATTTTAAAAAATCAATAAAATCAAAATTTAAAGCATACACACAGAATACGCCCCCCATCAATTGATGTCACTATTGTGTCCTATGTGTCCAAGAGGTCCTATGGTTCGAGTCCCGACGGTGGCAAGATTTTCGACTCTAGCTGCATTTCTAGGTCGAATTCAGGCGCTGTCTCAAGGAGAATGCTAGGAGCCGGATGCTCTGATCAGTAGTTTCCCGTGGTTTCTCCTATGGAAACCAGACGAATACCGCAGCAGTACCCTAACGGTCCACGGACTGAATTCAGTCTTTCCTTCTTCTTCCTTGTCCTATCCTCAACCCTTATTTACACCCATTCACATTAACATGCACTACACTGCCACACATGCCGGGAAACAAGTCCTGAATTTTGCGCTTGTCCTGGCTGGGTAATGCCCCGTTGGCGGGAGGTACCTGGTTGGGGAAAACCCCGCATGCCGAGGGGTAGGTCGGGGCCGGATCTCTCCATCCAGCGGGGATAGATAATTTCCATCACCCGCCATAAAAACATGTACAACATTTTCAGGACTAATAACCTTCATAAAATTGACTCGAATCAGTAATTAATCAATGATGTTTAACATATTGTGCAGTGAAATGTAGCATTGCAGTGCTCCTTGGTATCTGTACACCTTCCACTACGAATATTATAAGTTTATAATATACTAATAAGTCATAGTCATCTATTGTCTTGTGTTCGACTAGCAACTGGCCGAAATGGACATGAGACAGAAATTTTAAAGCAAGACGCTTTTAGAAGTCGAGCCGACTGTAAGAATAACTCAAATCCATGCGTTTTGGATTTATACGAGGATGTACATTTCTGTGTGAAATGAAGTATGTGTGGAGTGTGATATTTATTATAAAATAAATAGTTGCATCACTATTGACATTAATAGTTGCATCACTATTGCAATCACTACTGACATTAATTATATTGATAAGAAAGAAATCTTTATTTTCTTATTTAAAAGACGTTGCCGAGTAGTCGATCAAACTAAGCTAACGGACTGAATGAGTGACTGACGTTACAATGTTCCTTGAGCAGACCTCTCCCGGCGCCTCTGCGGGCGTCGAGCGCCGTTCGCACCTCCCTCCCACTCGCGCAAGGCGCCTTCCTCGGCTGGCGGCTCGCCCACTCACTCCTCGCGCTTTGCACGGACAGCGCCCACGACCACGCCCCCGCTGCAGCCTCCGCCTCTGCCTCTGCCTCTGCCTCTGCCCTCGCCCCGCCACCGCCACCACCTCCACCTCCACCGCCTCCCACTCCGCCACCGCCTCCCACTCCGCCACCGTCACCATTTCCGCCACCGTCGCCATCCCTGACTCCGCCACCGACTTCCCCTCCGCCTCCGCCATCGTCACCACCTCCACCCCCGCCACCAGCATCCCTACCACCACAACCTCCTCTCCCTCCTCAAGTTTCCCGTTGCGCGTACACTTTTCGACTTGTATACTTGCAACGCGTCTCCTACGTACGCCTATTTTACAACATTTTCTGAGCTTTATAAGAATGACATTTCTATCAAGCTTTTTATTCTGTCACATACTTTATTTTGTATATAGTTTCTCTGACTTCTGTTTTGTGTCAATGACCATATATATATATATATATATATATATATATATATATATATATATATATATATATATATAAACATAAATTTTCTATTTCTAATTATTATGTCATCTTTTAGACTACAAACCACTGTTAAAAATGAACTATACTACATGTTACCAACTACTTTGATACTAAAAACAAATCTTATTAAAACTGCTTATTTAAACTAATTAATTATTTCCAATATAATTCTGAAAAATTTGGAAAAATTCGGACCTTCATTTGGAGCACGTAAAAGGAACGTCTATTTTCATATTATTTTCTTTTCTTAACCTTCCCCTCAAACAACTATATCTTTTCATAAATAGTTTCATTGTTACTCTTTTTCTCTTGTTTCCAACTTAAAGAGCCTGGTCAGCCTGAACCCTTGTCGGTCGAAGTGGGGCCTGGGAGCGAACGGCTTGCCTGATTCCACCGACTGATGGAGGTCTCATGTATTCGACTGTACCACACATTCGTCCATCCGTCATTACATATAGACGATATGAATTGTAAGTGGAAAGATTAAAGCTGCGAGTGCAAGCTGCTTGATATATGTAAAATAATCTTCACTTCCCTCTTGTTTTTGTTCCGTTAGATTCCTTTTTGACAAAAACTGTCAGCAACTCATTTAATTTTTTTTCCAAAATTCCTGTCGTAATTTCTTTCTAATATTCGTGATCTAATTCCTTAAATCGGAAGTCTTCCACAGACCTCGTTCATAAACTGACGAGACAAGTTTGTCTATGGTCACTATCATCGCTGAATGACGTGAACTTGAATTTGGATTCACTTTGACAATACCACTCGTCGTCTTTGATTTTATCCACCACCATTAGGGAAATCAAGTAGCCTGCATTCGCTTCTCCTGCCGTATTCTTATTCACTCATGACTTTATTCCTGACATACTTTGTCGACAACTCGACTCATTTCCACTTTCATTCCCGGCGTCAACTTAACCACTGTCACTATCAATAATGTTAGCTCTAATACGACCACCGCGATCACAGAGTCAACATTGCCGCTGACTCTGCAGTGTCTTTTACCGAGAGGTTCTAGGGTTCGAGTCCAAACGCTGGCGATTTTCATCACCTGCTAGATAGCTAGAAACTAGCTAGATAACTATTCTATGAAGGGGACCACCTACATAGTAGATCGAATTCAGCCGCTGCCTGGAGGAGAATTATGATCGAGTGTTCTGATGGATTGTTTTCCGAGGTTTCTCCGATCAATACCAGGTGAATTCCGAAGCAGAACCCTAACAAATGGGCTACAGACAGCATGCGACCCTTCGCCTCTTCCTTGTCTTATCCTCTCCCTTTATACACACGCACACACACGCACTACCCTACTACGTCGTGAAACCGGTTGAGAGGTAAGAGTTTGTCCCGCCTGGGGCGGTGCCTCGCTGGGTGGAGTTACCTGGAAAGAGAAATCTCCAGCAAGCCGACGAGTAGATTGGCACCGTATCTCACTATCTATCGGGGGAAGATCTCCGCCCCCTCCAGGGATAAAACATTCAGTGCACAAACGGAAACAATAACCATTGCAGTTGACGTCCCTGGGAACAATCCATCAAACGACCACCATCCAGAGTACTCACTATCACCACCACTACAACGAGCATTAGCAGCACTGCAACCACCGATACCGTTGGCTTCACCCCTGGATATTCTTGTCACCCATTTCACTTCTATATGAAATTCTATACTTCCATTGCTGTATCCCGTTAAAATCTTCAAATGGCGGAGCATGGCGTGACAATCTACATTTTCGTATCGTTGGAATCTGTCAATGTCCTCGCAACTTTCTAAACATTCAGTTAGTATTTACCTTTCTCGCTTATAAACAGGCATTGAAAAACTAATGGAGGCAGGTAGAAGGATTGGAAGGATTATCCTTATGAAAATGTTAGGGGGATTTACATGAAGCTCTTAGGACAATTCTAAATTTTCTAATTTTAAAAAATTTTTTTCGTCAAATAGGGTACGCTTATAAAAATGACTCAGGCCCGATTTTCAGTAAAATTTGTGTAGTTTTGAAATCCACAAAAAGTTTAAAATCTTTGGCACAACTATATTATTAGGCCGAAGATAATGAAGATGCCAAGGACGCAGTTGTCTGGAAAGAAAAATCGAAACGTTCATAGTTGGAAATAATTTTAGTTTTGAAAGAGTTTGATTGATGAGATTAATTCGTAATAATCTTCTGACAGGAAATTTTTCTCTACTCGATCGATTCTCTCTTTCCTCGATCGTAAAAGATGGTCTCTTTTCCGAGGTTTTGATGCGATGGAAAGACCATCAGTGGTGAATAACTTTCAATTCGAACTAGCATTATAGAATTACGTAACTGTTACAAATAATACGCGAATACATGTGCTGTTGTAGGAACAGTATTTTTAAAGATTCACCTTGTAAAATAACGAATTTTTTTCAGAATAAAATGTTGAGACAACAACAATAAGGATCCTGTATATTTAAAAATATGCATGCGTCTAACGGAACTTTTGGGTACACCATATGTAATGTGGAAAATTTATTTTCGTTACATTCCTCAAGCAACGAACGCAACACTGCAATATGACACATTGCACCATTCGTATGAACCCCCTATCGTAACCCTACAAACACTTGCATTAATTGATTGAAGAATTCCTAGTACTTTAACGGTCCTATCCTTTAGTATTCCAATAACCGGCTATTTTAATGACCAGAGAGATGAAATACAATGCGTGCGCTACTTTCTTTTGCTTTGCCTCATCGACATTTTGCAAATGGTTTTGTGTGTATCGTTTCTCGGTAGAGGAGAGGAGTGCGTATAATTGGCTTGATGCAATCCTTTTACAGGTCCATTTTCCAGTCGGCTCGCGTACGACTTGGGAAACGCACTCACGTCCCCCTCCACTCCCTCCCCCACTCTCGCCACCGCCCCCGGCGATGCCAATTTCAATAAAGTGGCCCGGCAGGCACGCCATGCGAAATTATTCGCCATAATATAATAAAAGATTCTCGTTTTTTTGCTCGGGATATTGTAACTTGGTTCGGGTTTGCGTTAATTAGTTGGGATTTAGCGAGGCAACACATCGAATTTTGTGAGGCCGTCAGCTGCTAAAATAAAGTAGATTTGGGTTAATTGTAAACTTCTGTAATACCGTCATTTGAATGAAAATAATAGAAGCACGGGTTTTTCCGCTGTACGAGCTCCCTTTTCGGATATTTATTTCCCGGCAACAGCAACGTGGTTAAATAATGTAGGGTGACGTGTGGTGGAGGGTCCACATTCATTTTGTAGAATTTCAGGAAACATTGTAGTCACTGTTATTGTATTCTCTTTGTAATTGGTGTACTGTATGAAAATGGCAAATGAACATATTGCTGTATGGTGCTAATATTTTGTGAAAGTTGATGATATTTTTCGGATAAAATGTGTGATAAAATATTACGTTGTGGATTTAAGTCGAATAAATTGAAGCCGATATAAAACTAAAGTTTACTTTAAAACTAATTTTTAAGAATATGAATTACTAATTTCGAATGCGTACAGAAATTGAATGAAAACAAATTAGCCTCCGGCCAGATAAGAAGTGTCTACAATTTCCATAGACTCCCAGGAACTTGAAAAAAAAACAACAGCAAACAAACAATTGGGTGTGGGTTTTGTCAGCCATCTGAAAATATTTTATTATGCTATTTCACGCATGTTCAATCTGCGCAAACTGATTGAATTCCTGTTTTAAGTGAGTCTATGCTTACTTTGCAACAGACGTCATGTGACAACAAAGCTTTAAGGAAGATACCGACTCTCCTTAAATATTTCCTATTTACATGTTACCTTACTAAAGAGGAATTTCTTTAAAATCTTGATGTGTAAACATGTTGTTCTGTGTATCCGTATATATTGTACTGTGTTATTGCAGTATTCTTGAAGGTTTTTTTTGTGAAAATATTTAATTTTCTGCAGTCCTTGCAGAATTTTTTTATTTGTTGTTCTTGCTGCTTGTGTTGTATTGCTACTTTTTGAAAAAATAAATTATATGATTATGTTCAGCATATTTACTCCTACAGACAACTATGGGTTTTTCTATGTTATATAAAAGCAAAAATTGCAGAATTTGAATCTGGAAATATTCAAAGTATAAATCATATATAACCTCTATAATGACAGAAAGAGATAAAAAATTCGGTATGTGTAAATGACGGGTCGGGGTTTGTAAATGGGAGGTAATAAGAAACAAAATACAGCAATAGCGTGGTGTTTGGATGCAACTTTAAATTTTTTTTTAATGGCGAGGTCTGAATCAGCCTTTCTTAGTTGAGTTACACTAGCATCTTCTTTGTGGTTCAGTGCTTCCAATGAGTTATTTCAGCGATTCTCTCAGATCGA
Source organism: Teleogryllus occipitalis (assembly GCA_011170035.1). Taxonomy (NCBI): domain Eukaryota; kingdom Metazoa; phylum Arthropoda; class Insecta; order Orthoptera; family Gryllidae; genus Teleogryllus; species Teleogryllus occipitalis. The sequence continues at coordinate 85,680 of BLKR01000756.1, read as the reverse complement.
TAGGTTGCTTGCTTGTTGTTTGATTTTGTCAGCAAAATTACTGAAATGGTATGAGCATCTGAAAAAAACAAGGAATCATATCTTCTAAGAAAATACTTTGTATTACAACTACTATTAAAAGGAGAACTAATAGATTGGTTAAAACACGACTCTGCATCATGAGAAAGAGATAATTACAAAATTTAAAGAGGAGAAAAAATAAAGTTGTGATGGGATTTTCTTGGTACTGTTTTCTTTATTCATCATTGTGTATATATCGCTGTACCTTATGTGTTGGAAGCCGAAAATGCTTTCAGCAATTATCACTATCAATTAGTCAGTTTCATTTCACATAATTTCCGTGCCACGGGGTATTGTGGTCAGAAGAGCGATATTTACAAAATTGTAATTAAAGGTTCAAAAAGATCTCATTTCGTAAGTTTCCACCACCTGAGGCACTACAGATGCTTCAGTACCTCAAAACCCAGGTTAAAGAACGTAACATACAACGTTTTCTAGTTATGAACAATGAAATCGTTGTGATGTGAGTTTGCTTGTGCTCGCGCTGGGAGTAGCGGGTTTCCTGAAACTGGAAATTTTATTATAATTGTTTCTTTTTCAGACCAAGAATTAAGAATGAAGAAACAAGCATGGAGTGACGTACTCTAAAAATTTGAAGAAGAAATAAAAGAGGTCATCTTCGTCAACATATTATGACCTCTTTTATTTCTTCTCATAAGAGCATCAACTACACCAAATCAGAATTCCCCCAATTCTAAAAATTAACTCTAAAATGATATCATGCTCTACTGTAGTGCTTCTATCTTGTAGCTTGGAAAACAATGGGGTATTTTCGAGTATTAAAAAAATTATATTCCTCTTCCTGCGTAATGTGCTTTTTAATTTAATGAAGGATTGTTGTGTCATTTTGTTAATAAGATGACAAAGTTTGCCCGTGGATCACAAAATATTAATTTAATATCTCTCTGAAAAAAAATAATGGTTTTAAACAGACTTCGCTCACTTTTTTGGGATTCAAATAGAAGTTCTCTAGTACGTTTCCTCAAGAAGTTGTAGGATACATAATCTTCTCATCGAAGTACCGTTCTTTGGACCTCCAGTAACTTGAATATTTGAAATTGATTAATCAAACCCGAAACTGTGGTAGATTTCTCCAGAAACTCCAATGCGTGAGTCAGTATTGAGTGTTTCCTGTCTGTCCGTTCCGCCTGTGTGAACAACACTAACGGTTAAACCGTTCACCCGATTTTCTCCAAACTTGATATTCCCCAATCGATATGTCTGATGTCGCGGCCCCTTGAATTTGAAACAGATATTTTAATTTTTGGGAGTACTTTACATGAAGCCCCTAGGACATTTTCAAAAAGAAATGCCTCCATTTTTGATAAAATTTTATTTTTGGATAGTGTGAAGGACGTTTCAAAGACTGGTGTAAGACTCATTTCATTGAAAACCCTGATTTTTCGAAAATTGCAAAAGCTCAAATTTTTTTCGGAATCATCCTACAACTAAAATATTAAAGACAGATGTTTTTCTCTTAATGAAATCTGTTCCTTAAACAACATTTTGTTGTTGTTTTTATTTTGAAACAAGGTCATGTAGTGCAATTTTTGGGAAATTTGAGTACTTTTGCATGAAAATACCGTTGAGAAAGTATGCGCTGTTATAGCGCCCCTCGTAGTTGATGCTGTATTTCCGCGCCGAGTGGCGTTGTGGGCTGAGCGGCCGCTGGCGACGCGTCGCGTGGCGAGGCGAAGGGGCCCCGGCAGGAGGGGCGGGGCGGGGCACTGGGCGCGGGGATGTTGGCCCCTCACCTTGAGCCCACTCGCCTGCGCCGCGCGCCCGTGCGGATGCACGCTGGCCACACCACGCGCTGCCTGTTTCGGCGTTGCTCCGGCCCGGCCGCATATGGACTCCCGCTTGCGGCCGCGTCAGACCCGCTGCAATTGAGCACCCGAGAAGAAACACACTCGGAACAATTCAATTGTTCTCCTTTAAAAAATGTGTGTTAAAATTGGGCAACGACTTACTGCAGCTACTAGCTATACAAGTTTTGACAATTGCCTGGTGGATTGTTTAAACCACTGTGCACTCTGCGAAGTAAAATTAATTGTGGGTAACAGTGATGTATGACCATCTCATTAAAACGAGAGGAGCTGTCATATCCTTATTGGATCTTTTGTATAAAAAAAATGCATTAATATCAATTTCCTGTTTCAAAGTTTATTGTCGGTTATTTTATAATTTTTAGTATAAAATATTTTTTGTCATTGTGTTGACTTCACACGCAGCTTTCTCCAGGTCTTCAGATCTTTCATGAAATTCAATCAATAACCAGAATTTACATGAAACCCATTCAGAAGAATATCATTTTACATTTTAAATTTTAATTACATTCATATCTTTCTACTTTTCCACCTCGTAGTTTGGTGAGGAAATGTTTTGGAATCACCTTAACAGTACGATCTCAAATATAGGTCATAAAATCTGTTTTTAAAGTTCTTTTCTTCTGTAACTTCTCACACTCGTCAGGATTAAGATATAAGAGTGCTGTAGCAAAATATGGTTAAGAATAATGCAGGGGGATCGGAGAGTCATGCAAATCTAAACTCGAAATTTATTTGTGTATATACATGCATGGATGGATGAATGATGTGCCACGCAGGAACATTACACCCACTTACATTAGAAGCTTTTGAGTTGAAACTTACTAAATACGACAGGAGTATACTCTAGTTGTGTCGTTTCGGAGAGAGTATGAGTTTTACGTAGTGAGTGTGAGTTATTAGTAAGAGAGATTTTCGAAGATTCTTTGCTTCTATTTTCGGCAGTTTCTGGCAAATGACTGAAATTCTGTTGTTAAAATTATTTCCGCGCATAGAAGAAATTGCTTTTGAAAGTATGATATGGTTCTTATTATAACTAAAACCTCTGAATTTAGCAAATTACATTTTTTAAATATTTAAAACACAAAGGACTCTTATTTAGATAAAAGTTCGAGCATTCACATAATAAAATTTCATGATTTATTCTTTAAATTAAAAATAGTGAGCTGCTGATCTTATATCGCTTGCTTTTATTTACCAGTTTTACAGTATAAACCTTAATTCTAAAAAAATCATTTAATTAATTAAATGAATTCTAATCTGTCGTCATTTATGCATTATTTCTTTGTATTAGTTGTATTCGATGTATCGAAAGCATTCGTCACATCCTCTTGCAGAAAACATGTTAGTGTAAGATTGTTAGGTAAGCTAATAGAGGGATTTTTTTAGTTCGAAGAGAGTTTTAAATACAAAGATTTGTGAGTGTATGCAAATGCATTGTCTGACACAAAAAAATCCGTGGTTATAATTATGTAGTGCATTACGTTTTTAAGATAAGATGAGCAGCATGATTTCTTTGCCATTTTCCCTTACTGCATACATGTACGCTGTGTAGATCTTGGAAAATATAAAACTCTCCATTATATTTTTAGAAAAATGTTGAACTTACTGATGGCATTGTTCCAGAATGTGTACACACCTCTTATTTCATTAGTCTTTGAAACTCAATAACACAAAAAAAATTTGGTGATTTTCTATTTTCTGTGCAGTGAGTATGTAGAACAATTGAATAGTAATATCCCGCACGTATCTAATTTTCGGCGTCCACTCACTCTGCTGAAAATATTAAGTATTTGTCCAACATTTGCAGACATTTTTCAACCATATTGGTTATTACGGTTAGGATATTTTCTGTATAAATGCATTCAATTGTAGATCCTTAAAATATCACATGCACGTTTTTAAACATCTGAGTAATTGTTGAGTAATAACACTAAGAGGAGGAAAAGTTGCGATATAACGCACATTACCACTGATTATTATTGAATACTAGATGTCGCAGATCTACACCTTCTTAAACCAAAAAAAAATATTTTATAAATTCACTCCAGTTTTGAAAGCACTTTGTCTTCATTTTTTCATGGTATTGCAAGAATATTGTCATACATAAACGTGTTATGAAATTTTAAGAATACTATAGTATATAAAAAAAATAGCGTACCCGTCCGAGAACTCTCGCATGTACCCACCCATATTCCCTATTTTTCCATTTCCGTATTAAGCTTGTATAATATCTTTTTCTTCCAGACCCAGTTGTCCTTCGACACTTGTTTTGTCTGTCTCCTTGTAATTAACAACAATACAATACACACTTGTCAATACTGACTATTCTTATTTGCCTTTATTACCGATCAAAAATGTACACCAGTGTAATTCAATCGCATAGAATAACAAGTAATTAGTTCAATTTCACATTCAGTTAATTTTAAGGACCTAATACGCTTCGTTTAGGAGTTATTTAACGATATAGATTCAAAAATACTGCTGAGTGTTGTTGGTTGCATTGGACATGAATTTCATCCTTTGAAGTGCATTTTTTAAACAAATCCTTCATATTTTTAAAGACAAAGTGCAATTTGTCACGTCTCCGTGAAATTCTACTTCTTTAGAGACCTCATTTATAAAGAATGGTTACGTGTGAAAGCCGCGAAAGGTATCTATTCTACTGAAATAAAGTACGAGTAGACGATAAGGTGGATATACTAAATTGGTTTTATACAGAAGATTTGGGATGATGATGATTCCATAGATCGTGCTTTACGTTGAATCTAAATCTGTCAAAATTCAAATCACGCATCATTCATTATTTTCTAATGGTAAAATCAAAGTATACTACTAATGAAATTATAGTTTCCGTAACTATATTATTCGCTTCTGTAATATTCGCTTCGCTAACTATATTATAGTTCGCTTTGCTAACAATGTTAATAGTGCATGCCCCTAACGTTATTATTCGCTTCGCTAACTGTAACCTCACACTCAAACGCACGCTCGTGCCAGATGACGAAACGACTATTACTTTCTGTAGATCGATTTCAGCTTGCGCAACAAAACGAAATAATGAATCAATGACGGCAAATAAGCATTGATTATATTAATATTAAGGTAAAATCAACCACTCATAACGTATCTAATGCTCACTAACTTTCATTTAAAGGCACAAATCACTAAATGTGTAGTAGAAAGCGCAAGCACTAACTTTCATTTAAAGACACAAATTACTAAATGTGTAGTAGAAAGCGCAAGCGACTTTCCCTGATGAAAATCGAATGAAAACCCTGACTGTTTCAAATGTAATGTCAATTCAGTTAACTTACAGTCAGAAAGAAGTTTTATTCGTCAGATAATAATTGTTGGAAATCATAAAAATGTAATAACTCACTTACATACGGAGAAATGATGAAGGTATTTGATATTAAAGGAATGCTGACTTGTTGGGTATCAAATATCACAGAGTCCATTATACGCAGATTCTCAGTTATTGGCCGCTCTTTAATCTACAAAATATCCTTGCACTTTGCGCGGGATATTCATTAAATTTCATTACATAATTATGGTAAATATTATTACTTAAACCCCTATGTCTCTATATGTTTAGGGTCTTATATAATTTTGGTGTTTTTGCATAATTGTTCCAATAAAACGAAGATGTTGATATATTTGTGAGCTATGAAATAGGTCAAAAACGATTAAGTAATATTTTAAAAATTATAAGGTAATAGAGAGGTATTATGTGGCTGGTAAATTAAAATTTTCAAAATATGTTTCAATTATTTTAAAATTTATTGAAATTGTGATGTTCTAAACACCTCATACAGTCTGAAATACATCTTTAGAAACGAACCAAAATGGAAAACTTTAAGAGAAGTGCTTAAAATTGCATTTATAAACGTCCCTTACTGATCGCAAGTAAATGAGCACGAATTTACCAAGAACGGAGACGAGCCGTTTTATTTACTCTAACAAAAACGAACACGATGTTACGCGGTTGCGAGTTGTGATAAGCGCGTGCGTGCCGCAACGGGACTCATTACTCCATTGGGGGGCCGGAGGACGACCACTCAGCGAGTCAGGCTGCGGAACCAACGGTCGCCGGGCGCGATGAATCCCCGGGCGCACCGGGCCGTGGCTTCGCACCTGCAGGGTCTGTCTCGCAGGTTCAGGAGGGAGGACGACATGGCCCGACTCCCGGCCACGGATCCAAAACGCATGGCACGGATTTCACTGACAAGCTGAGATGGCTCAGGGTAACAACTCATGCCTCCACAGCGGTTCTAATCGGGAGGTCCTAAGATTAAAAAACAGACGATGGTTTGATTGATTGATTGTTAGTGATTCTGGGCGCGTCAACTATTGATCTCATTACTCCCATAAGTGTAGTGCATGTTTTTTCATCACGAGGTGGAGGTGATCTTCCACCACTGGATGGCGATTTCCGGCGCCGACCTAGTGTAAGCGGGGTTTTCCCCAACCCGGTATCTCCCACCAGCGGGGCACTGCCCCAGCTGGGACAAGTTATAAGTTCCCAACCGGTCTCCCGGCATGTGTGGTAGTGAAGTGCATGTTAGTGTAAGGGTGTGTGTTAGTGATGATAGAACAAGGAAGAGGAAGGAAATATCGCGCGCGGTCCGTGGCCCGTTTGTTAAGTACTGCTCCGACATTCACTTGGTGTTGATCGGAGAAACCACGGAAAACTACCGATCAGAGAAGCCGGCCGCTAGAATTCTCCTCCTGACAGCGACTGAATTGGACCTAGCTGAAAAGCTAGTAATGTAATTTGTGCCGCCGCCGGGACTCCAACCTACGAGCTCCCGGTCAGAGGCACTGCAGTGACATCAGTTGATGCACTGAGCTACCACTGCCGGTGAGACGATGATGGATTTTGACACTGGCTTAATACAGTAAAACTTGCCCAATGCGGAAAATATGTATAATGTATATGTACGTGTGTATGTACGTGTATAATGCGGACAACTGTCTAATGTGAACATATATCGTGGACCTGGCAAACATAAATTCTACAGTATTACTTTGCATAATGCGAAATATTATCTAATACGAAAAAAAACACTGGTCCCTTGAGATTCCGCATTGAACACGTCGTGTAGTTAACTCGAGTTCATCCTCTGTCCGGAGAATTTTAGCGACCAGCCCCCCTGATCGGTAGTTTTCTGAGGTTTCTCCGTTCCCAAAGCAGTAACTTAACTACCAGCCCACAGTCGGAGCGTGATATTTCCTTCACCCTTCGTGATCCCTCCTGTCCCCTAACAAACAATCACACACACACACACACACACACACACACACACACACACACACAAACACCACTGTACTACAATTTGTTTATAATGACATTAGATAATTGTTACACCTTCTGCCTTATAAAATTAGAGAAGAACGTTCGCTCTCGTGGCCTTAGAAATATGCTTACCACTGTTAAAAAGATTCACTTCATAAGGCAGGAAGTGTAACAGTGTCGTAATATCATCAGCCACTATAGAAAAACCAAAGGCTCCCAACCCTCTGCTCTTCCTGCTCCCCATCCTATCTGGTAGTGAAGTGCGTGCATGAGTAAGTGCGAGAGTGCAAAGGCACAGAAAGGGATAAGTATACGGGAAGACAGATCGTGCGTAACAGTTTTGTTAGAGTAATGCTCCAGCATTCGCCTGGTATTGATCGGTAAAATCATTAAAAACTACCGATCAGAACTTCGACCTCAAGAATTTCCTGCATCTGAATTCGACCTAGCTATTAAGCTAACTTGGAAAATCCGCCACCGCCGCCGGACAACGGTAATGCTGCCCCTCAGCCGGTGAGCTTCCTTGACCTGACGCGTCACGCACCACGTCATTCGTGCTACCGGCGGGGATTTGCAGCCAAGTGCGTCGCGCTCCTAATGAAAAAATCGCGTCACCGCCTCGGCCGACAGGTGCGACGGCGTTTGGCGGGAAAGCGGCGGTGGCGGAGGGTGCACGTGGCGGTCGCCTTTCGTTGGCTTTGTCCGCCCCACCCCTGCCCCCGCCATCTCTGCCTCCTCCAACGACCCGGTCTCCGCCCCGCCCACCGCAGACCCATCTGAACCCCCGCCACTCCAGCCTTCCCGCCTCCCACGCATTCTCGAAGATCCTTCCGCCCCCGCCGCCCCCGCCGCCCCCGCCGCCCCCGCCGCCCCCGCCGCCCCGCCGCCCCCGCCGCCCCCGCCGCCCCCGCCGCCCCCGCCCCCCGCCGCCCCGCCCCCGCCGCCCCCGCCGCCGCCGCCGCCGCCCCGCCGCCCCCGCCGCCCCCGCCGCCCCCGCCGCCCCGCCGCCCCCGCCGCCCCGCCGCCCCGCCGCCCCCGCCCCGCCGCCCCGCCGCCCCCGCCGCCCCCGCCGCCCCCGCCGCCCCGTCGCCCCGCCGCCCCCGCCGCCCCGCCGCCCCGCCGCCCCGCCGCCGCCGCCCTGCCGCCCCCGCCTCCCCGCCACCCTCCGCCCCCAACGCCCCGCCATCCCTTCGCCCCCCAACGCCCCGCCACCCCGTCGACCCCGCTGCGCCACCACCCCCGCCGCACTCGCCGCACCCGCCGCCCGCCGCCGCCCACGCAGCCGCCGCCGCCGCCGTCACCGCCGTCGCTGCCACCGACTCGCGCGAATGAAGCCACCTGCCGCGACGACCAGGCTGCCGACACGAGAAGCCACTTCTTGCCTCTAAACGTCTTTGATTCCTTCGCTCTCGCACCTCACGCGCCGACACGAGGCACCACCCTCCAGTCTTAGCCGCCCTTCCTTCGCTGCAGCAGCCGTCCTCAGAACGGCCATCGCCAATTTCCTTCTCATTCCGGCTCAGTCGCAGTCTTCACAATCGTTCCCCTCTCTCCCCAAAACCGTCTCTTCTCCGTTCCCTTTACTTTATCCGACAACGTCTTAGCCACGTTCACTGTCAACCTCTCGCTGTCTGTCTCCTACAGTGTCAATCAGTGCCTCCGTCGCAGTCTATTTCACCGCCTCTATGAGCGACTTCGTCTCCTTAATCCTCCGACTCGACACCGTCACTATCAGCAGACTTCTTCTCGTAAATGTAAAAGACACAAGAACCGTCACCGTTTACTTCACTGTCACGGTCAGCGATTCCATCTCCCTTAAGGTCCGTCTCTAATACTGCCACAATCACCGCCACTATTTCTGTTTCTTTAGCTGTTACCGCTTCCGTTGTTGCTCCCGCCCCTGACTCATCGCCGTTTCGTCGCCGCCTCCATTTTGCCTCAGTTTCTCCTTTGTCGGTCTTCGGAGGTGACGGAGCTTTCGGCAACATCGATGGTGCCACCATTTGTTGTCGGCAACAATAATTTATGTTCTGATTTCCTTTGAGCCACGGTTTCATTCATTCGTTCAGGCAGTTTGCCTTCTCCGCAGTATCTTCATTGTGTGACATCTAGCATTTGTGTGCGTTGCTGATTGTTTCGCTCCCCCATTCATTCATTTACGTCGTTCGCTTTCTTCAGAATAGGACTGCTTTCAGTACTAAGTTTCAAACCTAATCACTTGGTGAAATTTGGTGAACAATGCATGAGGATAATTTGAATGATCTAGCATATTTGTTGTTTTCTCATTGCGTTGTTTCGTACAAAATATTCTATCTTTTATTATTATTATTATTATTATTATTATTATTATTATTATTATTATTATTATTATTATTATTATTATTATTATTGGTAATATTAAAATAATAGCAATAATAATAATAATAATAATAATAACAAAAATAAATACATTCTATATATTGTACATAGTGGCTCTAACGGATCAATGTCATACCAAGACAAATAAACAGGGTAATCAACGAACACACTAACACGCTGTACATTTTACACATCTTTCCGAAACCTAATTCATCAAGGTGCAAAGCAGATGGAATGGCGGAGGCCAATTTGTGGTTCAATGAGGCAGCGGGAGGGGCCGCGGCACAAACAGTTCTCCGGGCTCAGCAGCCGCCCACGCAGCGACCGGAAACAGGGCTAAGAGGCCCGAGCAGAGGAGCTGCCTTGCTGCGGCCGGGAGGTGGTGGGATGCGGGGGTGGGGCGGAGGCAGAGTGCCAGCGGTGGGCGAGGGCGGAGCGGAGGGCGCTGGGAAGGAAAGCTGTCGGAGGTCGCGCCGTTGGTGCTTTCGCCGCCCCCGTCGCCTGCCGCAGCATCCGCCTACATCTCCGCCTCCGCCTGCACCTTCGCCTTCACTTACTTCGCCGTCTCCATCTCCACTCCGCCTCCTACATTTCCATATCCGAATTCTCTACATTAGTCCCGCCTACGCCACTGCCCCCGCCTCCGTCTCGGCCACTCCTTAGTCTCAGCTCTAGCCTCCGCCTCAACTCCCGTCTCCGACTCAGCCAATGGCTCCACCTCAGACCTTGTCTCTGCCTCAGCCCGCACCTCCGCCTCCATCGCCGCCTCAGCCGCCGCTGCTTACTCCGCTTCAGCCCCCGCCACCACCTGGACCTCCGCCGCTGCCTCAGAACTTCCTCATTCGCCTCACCCCCCGTCTCCGCCACGGCCCCCGTCCCCTCTCCCCCTCAGCCTCCGCCACCGCCTCAACCCCCGCCTCCGGCTCCATCTGTGTCTCCGCATCCATCTTCTCCTCTACCATCTGGCTTTCGCACTTTAGAGAAGGCTGTGGGACTGTCGAAATGCTAGCAGTGAAATATTAGTAACATTCAATATTATTATATAAAATAGGGTATTTTTGTATCAAAAAATAAACTTAGTTGACAGTATTATTCTTGCGTTTTCTAAGATACATGCATTGCAGTTTTAGACGTGTTAATATTTCACAATAGTGTATTTGCTGACATAATTCCAAAAACATGTGAAGAGCTAATGAATTAATTTTTAATTTCCTAATTTTGTGTACGTAAAGTATATCACAATGCTGAATGTGTTGCAATTAATTTTCTTCGGAACGATTCTGCCGTTGTTGGTCTCTTCCTGCAACTGAAGCGTGTTCGAGCTTCCTCGTCCGTCTTGAACGATCGCTCCCGTTTGGCATTTTGTGGACTCCAGCACACATTCCCACATCATACAAACAGAGAGTTTCCCTGTTCTTCCTGCAATTGTTGGTTGGCACCTCTTATTCATCAATCCTCTGCGTGTTTCCTGTTACATCCATCTTTATAACTACCGTTCTCTCACGTCTCGGGTTTCTCAACCTTTCTGGCAGTTTTTGATGTCCAGCATATTTTGCATCTCCTTTCGTTATTTTTTCTACTTCCATATTTGGACTCTCTTCTGACAGATTCTACCCTTATAGTGTTCTTGTCAAATTAGTTAACAAATCCAAAGAACATAATTTGGATTACCTAATAACTAAGAATATTTTAGTTTTTTTCAATAATTCAATAGAATCCCGTAAGTTATAAAGAAAATTGTTAAAAGTATGTTTTGTGATGGACAAACTTGACAAAATATATCATTGAATAATATCAATAATTTATGTTGAATTATATCCTTTTGGAAGAATACGTATTACACTTTCAAGATATTTGTTCACAAAAACACAACTCAAGCTGTTTTATCACCAGTCAAAGTACAAGTCAACACATCTATCCTTGTTCGTTGATTCAGCTAAAACTTTTAAGTCTCGTTATCCCCGACTCGAGAACTCGCGCCGATTTCCACAACGAGAAAGTCAGCCCTAAAGCACACAGCCGCAGTCTATTTTAAAACATAGAACCTTACAAGTTTTCACACAGTTGCACTGGAAGTCCGCAGACCCACAAGTGGCCCGCGGAACGAGCGAGAGGGTGGGGGTGGGGGGTCGCGCCGGGAAACTTATGGAAAAGAACGCGAAGGGGGTGGGGGATGAGGAGGGGTGGAGGGAGAAGGGGGGGTGAGCCAGCAGGAGTCACCGGAGGTGGAATCGGGACCTAAAAGAGCGAGGCGCTTTCATTGTGGCCGGGTATTTACGAGATGCTTCGGGCACAAGCGCTCCCCCGAGCTGCGGCGGACGCCGGTACTGCGAGGAAGAAGATAAGGCTCCACGGCGGCTTGCGGAACGCGACGGCGTGGGGGGGGGGCGGAAGAGGACGAGGGAGGCAGGAAGAATAGGAGGCGGCGGCGGCGCCGGGGCTTTGAAAGCTGCCCTCGGCGATAGTGTCGCTTTGGATCAGTGTCTCTCTCGTGCCAACGAGGGCGGTGTCAGTTTGCCTTCCGCTGCACTGGCGCTGGAGGCGCGATCAATTCTTCCAGGCTTCACGTCTGCTCACGAACTTATTGACGGGGATTAAACGTAATGAATGGAACTTGAGGCAGATTTCCAGATTCCTCTACAAGTTGGGATGCACTGCAACACATCGCGTTCTTTGCTGTGATGATTGTTTGTGCATAATAAATAAATGTAGTCTTCCGTTGGTTGGTTAATTGTTTAGTGATTCCGGGTGCGTCAACAGCTTAGATCATTAATCCCGTAAGTGTAGTGCATGTTTCCCCCGTGAGATGGCGGTGATGTTCCCCCGCTGGATGGCGAGATTCGGCGCCGACCCACCGTTGGATAGCAGGGTTTCCCCCTAACCAGGACTCTCCCACCAGCGTACGACCAATGCTCATGAAAATCGGAAGTCCATGTCTGTGTGAGATTCGACGCTTTGCTCTATGGAAGCAAACACCAGCAAATGCATATCTTCGAGCAAATTAAAACGCTTTATCTTTTTTCTTCTTTGCATGAAGCGTCAATACTTTTCGAAACTTTAGGTAATGTGTCAAGGTGAAATATCATGATACAAGGCAGAGAATATTTCGTCCATGATGAAGTGCCGCACTGCCTCGATGAGGGAACTGGGGACTGTGCAGCCTCGTGCCTAGCAATGCTAACCGTCCTCCATTTGGAAGGGCAGTCCTCTATTGACGTCACTTATCTCGTCCTCTTCTATATTTGAAATGTCCTCCTTTTAGTATTTTTTTAACATTTGTTTTAATTTATTTTATCACATGATAACATCTGCTACGTTGTATTGTTTATTTTTTAATTTAGAATAGAAAACATGAATATCATTTTACTGAACGCTGACACACGCGTGCATGATAGTGTCTCTGTTACAAACATATGAGTTCGTCCTGTTCAGCTCAGGAAAGTACGTTCTTCTTGACTTCTGGAATATCGAAACTAGTAAACATTTTAATCGTTCACATGGTAATGAGTGTTAATTATTAATGTAAGATACCACACACGCCGGAAGACCAGTCGGGAGCTTAGAGCTTAGGGGAAGGAGATACCTGTATGAGGAAAACTCCGCAACCTGACGTATCTCGCCATTCAGTGGAGGAAGATCACCACCACTTCACGTGCAAAAATATGCACTTCACTTACGAGACTATTGACCAAAACAGTTCATGCGCCCGGAAAAACGAAATAATCAATCATTCATAGGATTTGACAATTACTCGCACTGCCGTTCGTTCCATGTACTTCCAAACAATGTATATAGTGACGTTCGAATTATTATTTTTTCATGGGTTGTGGCATCTCAGATTACCTGCTTAAACCTCTTGCAACTTTTGTCTTTGGGGATACTGGATGCATTAAGTATATGCAGGAAACACTCATTCGGAGGACGTTTTCCGGTGGTCTATGTTTTCAATAAACGTCCTTGTACTCTTATAAGGTTTTTTTATGATTTCATCAATCAACTTCTCTAACTATAGTAGTAAATTACGTTATAAAGGACTCTTTTTGTTGTCATCTACTTTTTGAGCCAGGTTGTTAGCAGTTATATTTGTATTTATTTTATCATGTCCGAACGTATTGATTCAACGTATGTCACAATTAAATAACATGAAACTCATGTTTATTTTAATTGTCATACAGTTTGTTGATTAAAAATTCGCTAAACAGTTTTTGCTGAAGAGGTGTCACAGAATGTAAATTTTGAAAGGATTTTGTTTCAATGGCAAAATAATGGCAATAAAGAGTCTGCCATTTATTTGTTAGTCGATTTTTCAGAGTAATTTCAATATTAATAAACAAGAGAAAGCTTTCAAAAAAAGCAACAAAATGATTACTTCACATTTTCCAATGAAATTTCTCCTTCAGTAAAGTATCTTGCCTACTACGACGTCTGTCGTGGAAATCTGAAAACATGAGTACACTGGAAAATGATTTTCTTGTAATTTATCAAATATTTATTTTTAAGAAAATTATTTCTGAAAAAAAGTAATAAAAGAGCTAACTCACAGACAGATTTGCTCTTACATTATCGGAGCAAATCGCTTAATCAATTCGCATTAATTTGCATAAGTGACTATAGAACAATTAAATTTTCCTGCAGTTTTCCTTATTTACATTTGTCCGTGCGCTTCTATTACTCAGTCTTCTGTGCTTCATTGATTGGGTTTTGTTATATGAAATATAGAAGGATTGCATTCTAGGTATAGCGGTACAATTTCGCTTTCGCTTCAACAGATTCAAAGAGACGGCAGGAACGACCAATAACTCTCGTGGCCAACATGCTGTATTCGACCTACCTTTTCAGCTGGAATAGAAATTCAACCACTCTTTTTACTGGAACTTTTTACCTTTAGGTCCAGAAATGGTCAGTGTAGATTAGGGCATAGATTCCAGTGATTTTTTGTTTGTATATTTTGCGGCGCTCTATATTCTTTTACGTTTCAAAATAATAAAACGAATTGTATAACAGAGGAAACATTGAGTGGAAGTAAAATACATAAATATTGTGTTAAATAACTATTCACTGTTCTGAAACATGTACTCATTTATTTATTTTCTGAATGTGATGTATGCTTGTCACACCAGATATTTCTGTTTTTCTGATATAAAATATTCTGGTCGTATTTTATTTCAGAAAATGCACATTTCTTATTTGATAAATTTTCCCGATGGAAACAACTCGTGTGATTTCTAGGGAATGAAGGTTTTCCATATTTATTGCTTGATAACCCCATCATTCTGGTATTTTGTATGATACGTCATATCACTGTAAGGAAAGTACTTTTTAAGTAAATTGCGTTGAAAATGGAACAAATCAACCCGTAACTCAAAAATCGTCACTTGAATCGAACTTGAGAATGACAAAAGGCTACATCCGTAATATATTTTTGACGCAGACATTATGTGCCCGTTATGTACATTACTCTTGTCTTCCATTACCCTCATCCATGTCCAAAACTCTTTTTCTTTGGTTCATTATTTATTTCATATGCCAATATCGACTTTCTTGAACGTTTCCACCATTCCGAATGTTGCAATTGTACACAAAAATAAGCAAAACAATATTGTAAGTGAATTATCCTTTTTACAGTTTATCCTATTAACATCTATGTCTGCAGCAAAATACAGCAAAAAAACTTTGTGACATAATCAGCATGAAAATAGGCAAAGCACTTGTGGGAATACTAGTAACGTTCTATACCATGTGGATTCGTTGGCTTATTTCAATTTGTAGTTACATTCGCTCATATTACTCCCATTGGTCTCTTGGTCAGTCACTTTTAAGTGTCAATTCAATTCCGAATTTACAACATGTTGAATCGAAACTGCGCACATTTTCGATCTGGTATTATCGAGCGTCGTAGAGCGTTAAATACTCTGAATGTCAATCGTCTGTATACCTAATATTCCACCGTTTTAGAACGTTGTGTGAAAGTGAATTTTCACTTGGCTCCTCATTTTTTATTAAGACTAGATCTAGAGAGGTTTTGATGGAAGCGAAAAGGAGAATAATTATAACTGCAAAATTGGTAATGATTACCAGGTGTTATATTATTTCCAATAAAGTTATTAAGAAAGAACGATCCGTGAAATTAGTGGTAATGTCAGAGTAGGCGGCCGCTAGAATTCTCGTCCAGGCACCGGCCGAATTCGCTGTAGATATCTATCTAGTGTCGAATATTCTCCAACCACAAGTCTCGAATCCTAGCATCTCCCTGCCAAAGATACACTTCTGGTAATAGTTGTTGCCTTGAACTATCTAAGTCGTTGAGATACATATCAAAAGAAGTAATTTAAATGCTATTTCTTCTCAAGAATTTTGGAATAAACAACTACCAATTAAATTAATTTATTAAAGTGAAAAGGTTCACGCGGTAGTAAAAACTTAATGTCACTGCTTTTCAACTACATTAATAATACAATCACCAAGATGGGCCGTTTGGGTACATCGAGCGCAAGTGTAAGCACACAAGACCGAGATGGGTCTAACGGCTACACCGGGAAGGTAGCTCAGTGCATCAACTGATGTCACTACAGTGCCTCTAGAGGTTCTAGGTTCGAGTACCGACGGCGGTGGCAGAATTTTCGACACTTGTTTCTCACCTAGGTCGAATTCAGTCGCTGTCTGGAGGAGAATTCTAGCGGCCGACTGCTCTGATCGGTAGTTTCCGTGATTTCTCCGATCAACACCAGACGAATGACGGAGCAGTACCCTAACAAAGTGGACTCGGACCGCGCGCGATCTTTCCTTCCTGTTCCTTGCCCTATCATCATTCCTTACACACTCACATTCATACACTAACATGCACTACACTACCACACATGCCGGGAGACCAGTGGGGGACTTAGAGCTTGGGGCGGTGCCCCATTGGCGGGAGATCGGATCTCGCGATTCACCGGGGGAAGATCACCACCACCTCCCGATGATAAAATATGCACTACACTTATGGGACTAAGGACCTCAGTATTTGACACGCCCGGAATCGCAAGTAATCAATCAACCTAACAGCTACCTTGGTATGGCAATTGTTGACCACGAAAAACATGGGTCCGTCACTGGGAAGAGTTCTCAGGAACGACATGGCTCGCGGAAGACCCTGACAGGTCCCTCAGGCGCCGATAGACGGCATCCTGGAAGGAGTTCTGGCTAAACCGGAAGGAAGTCTCGGCCGATAGAAGAAGTACGAAGATATCAAAATTCTGGAGCAGCGATGAACAACGAACGGAGTGTGACCTTTACATGCTGATAGCCAGTTACGAGAGATGGACTTCTTGTTATATTTCTTGGTGGTACGGGCGTCTTCTTTACATGAATATACTACAGATCTCTATAATTATTTAAAAAGTTCATAGGTAAATCATTAATTACGTGGGCGTGTTATCAATGCTCGTTCTGCATCGCTGAGTTCACGCTCGTTGTTAGTTCAAACGTGTAATTTTTTTAGTTCTGAAAATCCAAATTGTTTTAAAACCTTACATTTTTTCCTGGCATAATAAGTGCCTTTTGCATATCAGAGCGTAGACTAGAAACAATATGTACTACATCTTCACGGCATCCCTTTTATATTTTCGGGCACGAATATAATGTCCTTTCCTTCCACTGTTTTAAGGATGATCACACGAGAATAATATCGATTAATGATGTTAGTATCATAATACCCTGTTATGAATGCCACGATATTTCAATGAGATGCATGGTAGTATGTGAAAGCCAACCACACAATAAGCGCGGTGTAAAAACACCCACGCGTTTTGTGAGACACAACATTAATGTAGAGAGTAAATTGATAAGTGCATTTGTTTTATAACTTGTTTATATAAGTCAATAAATAAATACAATCAGATGTATTTCGGCTTTGTTTCAAAACTGCTGTTTTGTTTTCATGAAGTCCTAATATTATTTTCTGAATCGTCCATTTCAAAACATGTTCACACCACATTCATAAAATGTAAGTCTGTATTTTCTTCAAAACAGATGCTGAAGTCATTTAATATGTAATTTGTGAACATTTCTAAGGTGTAACAATTAATCAAACTATTTTTTACAGCTGTGGGAAATTTAAAATACATAATATGCATTCAGTGATTTTTTCGATCGTTCTGAACTCGTATAGGCATCGAGGAATTAATCTGATCAAATCACGAGTGCAAGTTCCATTAACTCCACACATCATCAAATAATGGGAAACCAACCGTTGTAGTGTTGAAGAGAATAAATGTAGCATCGTTTACTTTAGAAACCGACAACAAATGTGATTAGCATCTTCAGAGTGAGCATTCCTGCACCAAACTGAATTGCTACTGATCACGGCGAAGCCAATCACCCCTTCTTTCGCTTTCACCATTCTGAACCGAATTCTATTAAGCTCTAACGAACGACGGGAAATTGATCACGATAGAAACGTGGTAGCTCGTTCCTTTCATTCTGCAGCTAAAATTGTATCATCTACTATTATTGCGAAACAATGTTTTTGTGACATATACAGGGGAAAGTTGCCGGATTTAGACTGTTGCCTAAATTGTACTGCACTCGAATTTCTAATCATTACATAGGTCAGCACAAATGCTTGGCAGTATGGCTTGGTTGTTAGTCAGCTGTCAGTTGATAGCAGTCATTTTAGCAAGCAGAATTATCGTTATCTGCGTTTTGGTAGTGACTTATAATTTTTATGCAGTATTTGGTAAACCGCTGTGTGAAAAGGGGGTCGGTAATTGTAACTGTTTTTCCACTTGTTGCAAATACACTTCATTAGCTTTCAAATGCGCATAATGATGCCAATGTTGCACTTCTTGAGCTAGTTCTGTATTTTCTAAGTCTATACTTCGAGTTGCCCAAATTGATCCACAGAGGGTTGAATTCATCCAATGAAAACAAAGTGTTTAATTTCGCGATTGAAAAAGTATCTCCGCGTTGAAAAGCGTCTCAAAACTTTAGTTAATGGAAGAAACTAGAAATCAATAAAAAGCTCTTTAAATTATGAACATAACGTACAAATAGTAAATAGAACTATCGTAAAGGGAAAGCAAAATATTTCTGCAGAATAAGAATACCAAATAAAATTTCTTTTCACAAAATCACAAAGAATATGGTGATAATGGCGAATCAAGCTGGTTCTGTATGACCTGTGGCAAGGAAAGAATGATGTGATGGAGTGTCTGTGTCTGAGTTGTAAATAAAGAGTTCACACACGGTGTTTCAAAGTGAAACCTAGCTTCAAGAAATATTTTTGTATAAATTGCTATGATGAAAACTGACCTAACTAGCACCCTAAGTTCCTCGTTTCCTTTTCCTTCTGTCTATTTATTGAAGGTTTTTATAATCAAAAGAGTACAGTATTTGATTCTTTCGTTAGCAAAAAAGACCCTCTTTGAGAGATTATTACTATCTCAAAAAGGCCCTTTTTGATGTAGTTATATGATAATAATACTATGTGGATTAATACAATATATTGGTAGGTATTGTCGATATTCTATCAATAATTCAAGGTGATAGTCATTACTAAGGCTTTAAATTAATTGACTTGTTGCTTTCAATGAGTTAGACATCACTGTAAAATTCGCCGCGTTCAAGATGAATTGTTGAGATCAAAACGTGAAATTTTGACATTCTAGCAACACATTTCATGGTTTGTATCGAGCCATTGACGGGCAATGAATATATAAATGAGAAGTAATGACGGAGCAATGGTGGAATGAAATGCTGAGGAAATGGGTGTACTCTGACAAAATCGACCGAGAGCCTGCTTTGTCTACAACAAAATGGGACATGGATCGACTGGAGTTTGAACCTCTGCTCGCAGAAATGCGGTCTGAACAGCGGTCTGAACTCTACACCGCGTACCGGCCCGTTTATATGCCCAAAGCAAGGAGGACAACTTCACTAGTATAAGCCGTGGATGTAACAGAGCTACTGTGAACTGCCATTTCCCCAATCAGTATGCCGCTTCCTTAATCGAAAAATCGAACCGCCCCGCCCCGCGGCACTCCGACCGAGCGCTCTCGAGCACTTGCACTCGAAGCCGTGTATCGACGCACGTAAACGAGTTGGCAACACGCGTTCGGCAGCGCGATCGCCCCGCGCGGCCCCATTTGCAGCCATTCCCTGCATTCCTGCGTTGCGTGGAGAGCAGCGGCGCCCGGCCCGGCCCCGCAGCCGCGCCGCGCCCAGCCGAGCCGGCGTTACTCACACATGATGTTTCACATTGAGGCCGCTGCGGACGCGCAGCGCGTCTCCGCCCCCGCTCCCTCCCCGCCACGCCCGCGCCTCCACTATTGGTAATTTGCACGCGCGTCGCTGCTCGTTACCAGGCGACCAGCGCGGCAGGGGCGGCGGCGGCGGCGGCGGCGGCTGGACCGCGCGTCCTATGCCTCGCGCGCATGCGAGTGCATGTGTGTGTGTGCGTGAGGCGGTGCCCGGCGCATATACAGCCGCCTGCCAGTTTTCTCACGCGCAGCGGCTCCGGATGGTTTCGCGTTCACGGTCTGCTTATTTGTGCGTTTAAAGTGCCCGGTCGACCGAAAGCGGCCGGCGGCAGTGGCCCAGGTGAGGCGTCGCGGGCGGGGCGGGGCGGGGCGGGGCGGGGCGGGGCGGGGCGGGGCGGGGCGGGGCGGGGCGGGGCGGGGCGGGGCGGACGAGGGCGGGGCGGGCGTGGATGAACCGCGCGGGGTGGAATTGGGCGGGATGTGCCGGCAGGGGGTAGGACGGGACCGGATGGAGCGGGCAGGGTGGGGCGGGGCGGATTGAGGGAGCGGGGCGGGCCAGGGCGACCGGGAAAGTCGGGATGGAGCGGGGCGGCGTGTCAGGTGCGAGAGCGGGGCGGAAGGGCCTGATGAACCGCGCGGAGTGGCACAGAGTGGGATGAGCCGAGAAGGGGCGGAGCGGGCCGGGGCGGAAGGGTTTCGAGCTGACGAGGCGGGGAGGTGGGACAGGCCGAGGTGAGGCTGACGAGGCGGGGCGGGGCGGGTGAGGCGAGGCGAGGCGGGGGCGGGGCGGAAACGGAACGGGGCAGGATGGGCGGAGCCGCCGGGCGGGGCGGGGCGGGGCGGGGCGGGGCGGGGTGGGGCGGGGCGAAGCGGGCGTGGATGAACCGCGCGGGGTGGAATTGGGCGGGATGTGCCGGGCAGGGGGGGTAGGACGGGACCGGATGGAGCGGGCAGGGTGGGGCGGGGCGGGATTGAGTGGAGCGGGGCGGGCCAGGGCGGACCGGGTAGGTCGGGATGGAGCGGGGCGGGGCGTGTCAGGTGCGAGCGGGGCGGGAAGGGCCTGGATGAACCGCGCGGAGTGGGACGGGGTGGGATGAGCCGAGAAGGGGACGGGGCGGGGCGGGAAGGGGCGGGAAGAGGCGGGACGAAGCGGGTCGGATCTGGACGAGGCGAGGTGGGGCAGGCCGTAGTTGGGCGGGGCGGGACGAAGCGGTTCAGCGGGCGAGTGCCTCGATGCGATGCATTGAGAGCTCCGGTTCCAGTTCAGTACGTAGAGCGGGCGCTGGACCGGAATCCATCGCGCGCCGCGCCGCGCCGCGTCGCAAGCGGAATTCGCAACTTGACTGCGGCCGGGGCTTAAGGCGGCGAGGCGAAGTGCGCGCCCACTGCCCAGCCATCGGCCCTTTGATGTCCTGTCGCGCGCCCACTAGAAACATCCACTGCGCGGTCTTGGGAGTGCACTCTGCGAGTGGAGTTACCATATGGTATCCCTTCATATTGGGCAGATGACCCGCCTAATGATGTGATTTTGGAGTAGCAACTGCGACTGAGAAGCGTTTCCGTATGATGCATTTGTTGTATTATTCTGGGTAATACCTAAGGCTATTGAGTATGTTAAGATATGTGGCTGCACGTCCGCAGCACGAGTAGTCTGTAGGACTCTTAAGTTGGAGTTTGGATTGTGGGGACCTTCAGCTATATGGCCATGAAGGTCAGTAACAATCTGCATGAAATTTCCAGGTGCTGGATGTTCAAATGGGTTATTCCAGTGATTTTTTCGTGAATGCTGGGTGGTCACTCCAGGAGAGCCGTAAATATTCGAAATGTTCAAAAATACCATTCCTCATTCTAAAAAAATGTTGTTTACTTGTTTCGCAAAAAGTTTGTCACTCTTCATCTAATATTCGAAATGCTAGTTTCCGCTATCTTGATACCAAGTTATCACGAAAATGACAAAAAATAAACAAGATATTACTGAGATAAATAAAAAAATAATTACATGGGAATCTGTTGAGGGCGTCAGCCCTCTTTCCCAACTATTACTCCAAAAGGACTATGGTGAAAGATTGGTTTACTATTCTCACAAGGTTTTAAAGAAGATTATGTGAGAGGGTGGATGTTAACAGGCTGGTTTATAGCGCCCTAGAAAGGGGAGAAATATGCCTACTTGTATTCAATCCCCTACGTCGCCTCAATCATAGTGGAATGAAAGAGAATGGATATTCTTCAGTTAGTTTGTACAACATATCTCTTATCAAGAGGTTTCTCTTCATTTTCAAGTTATTTAAATGCCCTTGAATAGAAATGTAGAGGAATATAAAACTATCCACAACTTTTTTACATGAACCACCTATTCCACATTCGTTTTCGTAATACCATTTATAACTCCGAATACTATATCATGGTAATTAAAACACGCGTTGAAGATGATACCTTCACCTATATAGACCCTTTTTTATGTTGTACAGAAATTAATTTCAACCGTAAAAGGTCATGGGAAACGGCATGCGTACTTTGAAACCTCGAATGCAGTAACTGACATTCACATTAGTAATTGCATGTATCAACAGTTGTATAGATATTGTACAATATATTTCACTCTAAAAACTGTATAAAAGGAAACGCATTTTCATAGAATATCTTTATTTCAGTCTGCTTCCAATTGAAGGTGAGAGGAAGAAGTCGGCAAGAATCCACACGCTAGATAAGATCACACCCCAATCGGAAATAAATGGTTCACAAGGAAATCGGAGCTGGGGTCTGGCCGTTCGCAGCACATAGCCAGCTCCCAAATCGAACGCGCGAGGGATCAGAGCGAAGCTTCGGAGAGGCCAGCGGCTTACAGCGCCAGAGAACAACGGCACTCCATAAGAATATACTTCCTACCGCCTCGCGGCAGCCCACACCGATTCCGCTGCCCCAACGCCGAGCCCCAGCTTGGCTTCCTGCTATCCCCTTCCGAACACCCCGCCTCCCAGCACCACTGTTTCCTGCGTCCTGCTACTCCAATCTTTATGCATTCTCAGTTATCCCTCATACACCGCTCACCCGGCTCACTCTGCCCATCCCACTCTACCTGCTCTGCCTGCTTATCCCACTCACTCCGCTCATCCTACTCTCCCCGCTCTCTCCGGTCATCCCACTCACTCCACTCATCCTACCCACCCCGCTCTCCCCGCCCACCTCCCTCACCGCGCTCTCCTTGCTCACCCCCAATCCCCCACTCTACCCGTTCACTCCGCTCATCCCACTCACTCTACTCATCCTACTCGACCCGCTCAGCATGCTTAACACGCTCACAACGCTCAACACGCTCACCAAACTTCACACAGCTCACGCCGCTTCAACCGCCCACCCTTCTCCCTCTGCTCGCCCCGCCCACTCCGTCCAGTACAACTAACTCTCCATCCCTCCACCACGACCGTCCCCTCTACTTCATTCTCTCTATCCCCCTTTGGAAACTGCCCTGTACCCCATACCATCTTCATTCTACCCTCGCGGTCCCCACTCTATCACCGCCACGTCAAGTAACCTGTTTCTTCCCGCTCCTCTGCCACTCTCGTCCCCACTCCCCCTTTATTCGTCACCATCCCAGTCTTCACCGGGTCTCCTACCGCTGAGCCCTCAAAGACTTCCTCCTGTTCACATGCCACCCCCGACCACTGACCCAACCTTCCTATCCTTCACGACATCCACCCCATTCTCTCTGTCCCCCTCATGCTCATTCTGCCCTTCACACCATTCCTTCCCTCCTGCCTCCTCCACCACTCTCCATTCGACCACTTATTTTCCATTCCTCTGCCACTCACCTCCTCTACCACGCCCCCTTTCCCCGTCACCAGCCCCCACCCGAACCCCCAAACGCCGCCCAGGACCGCCGCGAATTCAGAAGTTACTTGGTGGCGGCGCCGGCGACCGAGATCGCGCGCCAGACATCTATCTCCCGATATCTCCGATCTCCTGGCGTCCATCCCTAAACCCCCGCCCCTCCCACGCCTCCGCCCGCGTCCTCCTACGCCCACGCCCACGCCCACGCCCCGCGCGCGGTCGTTAAGCTGCAAACAGAACTGCGCGCGCCTGCTCCGCCCCGCCCCCTCGCCCCGCCGCCACGCGCCCGGCGCTTGTTTTTTCCTGGCGGGTGGCGCCACCCCAGCGCGCGCTCGGCTCGCGCCGCCCAACTTTATTGTTAAGACACATAACTTTTAACAAGATTTTTTAACCGCCTGTCGTAAAAGCTGTTGTTTGCTCCATATCGCGGCGCCGTCTGCGCGCCTGGCGCCGCGCGTGGGGGCGGGGGGAACTGAGGGGGAGGGGGAGGGAGAGGGGAGACCGCGAGTGGACGCGAGGCGGTCGCTAAAGCGCCTTTTCATAAGCTGCCGGTGAGAGTGGACATGGGCGGCGGATGGCGCGAGTGGCAGGTCGACGGACGGTCGCGGGGCGGGGCGGCCCAAGAGGTCAGTGGGGTGAGTGGTGGGAAGGGAAAGGGCGGGAAACGGACGTCTGCGAAGGATTTCGCCAAGAGGCCAATGCCACCTGTACGAAAGGCAAAGTGAAGAGAAAGTGGGGTCTGACGGCGTCAGGAGAGCTTGGCTTAAGATGTGTGATTGACGAGGACGGGTCTAAAGAATTATGAGGATTAAAAGAAACAGAGATATGGGATGAATTCTGTCATGAGGTAATTGTCATCAATTTTATATGGCAAGTTGCTTCCTTGATTGATTATGACTCCTGGCAAATACACTGCTTTGACAATTAAAAAAATTAATTAATTTTTTTTAATTAGTCAAGTAAGAATAGCGCGTGTTATATGCCGGGAGTTGGCAGTGTTCCTCCTCCACTGGGTTCTGAGATACGACGCCGACTTGGCTTAGTGGTTTTCTCCATTCTGCTATTTCGGCAAGCGGGGCAACTTTGAGCCAGGGCGAAGCTCTAAGCTCCCTGCAGGGCTCCCAACATGTGGGTGATGTAGTACATGTTCAGTAGTGTGTATGTGCGTTCCTGGTGAGAGTCGACAAGGTTAAAGAGGGAAATATCGTGCGTGACCCGTGGATCATTGTTTACGTCCTATTGGTTGCGAAAGTCGCCAAATACTTCCGTTCAGAGGAATCGACTGCTTGAACTCTGCTCCAGAGAGAGAGAGAGTGAATTCGACGAATCTAGCCGCTTAGGTGGCTCAAGGCATCATTTGTCACTGCACTGCCTCTGAGCGGGAGGTCCTAGGGTTCGAGTCCCGACGGTGATGAGACGGTGGCAGTGTTTTAAACACTCACTACATAGGTCGAATTCAGCCGGTCTGGAGAGAAATTCTAGCAGTCGACTGCTCTGATCGGTAGTTTTCCGTGGATTCTCCAATCAACACCAGGTGAATGCCGGAAGAGTTCGCTAACAAACGGACCAGCGTGAGCATGATCTTCCCTTCCTCGTCCTATCCTCACTCCCTAATTTCACTCTTACCGTACCTCTAGTACCACACATGTGAGCTTAGAGCATGTCCCGTCTGAAGCGGTGACTTTCTGGGGTAGATATCTGGTTGGAAAAAACTCTCTAGCTGACGTTTTAGTCGGCACCGGATCTCACTATCCAGCTGAGGAAGATCACCGCTACCTCCCGCTATAAAAACATGCACAACACTAACAGGACTAATAACCCTGGCAGTGAACACACACGGAAATACTAATAAATTGACTTCGCTATTTAGGAAAAGTCGAAATCTTGTCGCTGACGTGACTCGACAAAACCTTAAACACAGATTAATGTGGCAGAATCTTCGGAACTGTGTACGTCGTCTAAATAAGATATAATTACAATATTTTAATTCTGTTTATTTTAACAGATCCCTGTCTACCTTCCACTAGCGTCCACTCAGAAAATCCATCTCAAAATCAATTCAATAATTTGAAACCACACCCAAAATTTAAGAATAATTTGAGACTCAAGGAAATCAATTATTTCAGTATTTATATTCCAAAATTCAGGGCTGTACAAAGAGAAACAATTAACATTGGTTCTTATGGGCGGATAAACACAAAAATTTTTTAAAATCTGAAATCCTACCCAAAATGTAAGAGTAAGTTTGGGATCAAGACAAACAATTATTTCAGCACTTATATTCCAAAATTCACCCTGATTTTTGTTTTTGTTTTTTCGCCCATAAGAACTAATGTTAATTGTTTCTCTTTGTACAACTCTGAATTTTGTAATATAAATGCTGAAATAATTATTTCCTTGAGCTTTCAATTAGCCTTAAATTTTGGGTGTGGTTTGATATTTTTGAATTGATTTTGAGATGGATTTTCTAAGTGGACGCTGCAAGCTTTAGACTAAAGCTAGCAGCGCCCTCGATTTGGGGAAATCCAAAAGAGACTAAAACTTGGGAAGAGAGGACTTAATTAGCCCAAAATTAGCCTAAAATTTGGGTATAGTTCGGTTGAGATTGTTTTTGGGCGCTGCTAGCTTAGATTGCTTGTGGGGACGCGCTTCTGCCCACGCACTGCGGCGGCGGCGCGGTCGCCCTCGTGGGCGCTGTGGTCAGCAGCTGCACGTGCAAGAGGTCAGCGGCTGTGACCCCCACTTCCCGCGACTGCGTTCGCTGCTCAGAGACTGCAGCACGGTCGGCACGATTGCCCAGAGTCCAGCACATCACAATCGCACAATCGAACATACCCTCGCAACAAATACAGATTTGTGTATGTATTTGGAGTTATCGGGTCGGTAGTCCGACTTCGCCGGCCAACTACCAGTGTTTCCCTTGCCTGGGCCTAGTTAAATTCCCGTGCTTGGGGGTAAGAGCGACATGAGGCGAACATGACGTATTCTCTTCACCGTAACTAGCAAGATCCGTCTACTTGAGCTTTTCTTCGTCAAACAGTTATAGAAACTGGGCTGATTTTAAAGGAAAGCTTCTACTATATTTTTGCCTCGACTGGTAATCGGACTCAGAGACCACAGCACGAGAAGCTAGTACGCTGCCCATGAGCAATCTCAGAGGCCAGGAAATAAAGATATATTTATAATTAAAGTATGACATATGTAATTCTTTGTTCTTGCCAAGGTATCGACCAACGTCCACGACCGC
Organism: Teleogryllus occipitalis; assembly: GCA_011170035.1. Lineage (NCBI taxonomy): Eukaryota > Metazoa > Arthropoda > Insecta > Orthoptera > Gryllidae > Teleogryllus > Teleogryllus occipitalis. The sequence continues at coordinate 58,824 of BLKR01000756.1, read as the reverse complement.
ATTTTCCCTCCTTTTTGGAGCAACCTACGGAATTTATAGAAATCAGCTTCAATAAATAAAAGAATATGGGATACAGTTGATGTATCAACTGTCAAAATCTCCAAGGTTTTCATATTCTTTTAAATCATTAAAATACAAGAGTAAAATGAAATTAATAATGTTAAATGGAGCAATTATTCTTATTTCTTACATATTCTTCAAACATGAACGCGGAAGTACTTCTTTGTACTCCCTAGGAAACCGGAAAGGGGTGCAATCGGCCTGTATGTTTCGAGGGGTTCAACGAAATAGCATAGTAAAAGGTAAAGAAATCGGGATACATCCAAAACGACGAATGCACTGACCCCCAGGAGAACGTGGCCGATGCGGTGGGGGTAATGCGACAGGAATGGAGAAGGGAAGAAGAAGCAGGGGGCGCGTATTTAATGAATTTGGCCATTGAGCCAAAGTCTATCCCAGCTGAAAACTGGTCGACGTGTTGTAAGAGGTTTCGAGGACAAGGAGTGGCGACGGAGCAACTGAAAGTTCGCGTATGTGAAAGGGAGGTGTAGGGGGGGCTGTAGTGACGGGTGTTCGGGGCATGAGGGCGGTAGGTTGGAAGTGTGGTGCGCATTTCAGTGTGACAGGAATATCAGAGCCGCGGGAGTAGCTGTCTGGAGCGGGGCGGTAGGCTGCAGGGATAACCCGGCGGAGGCAGTGACCTGGCTGACAGGTCAGGGTTGTAAGGCGACTGTGTAACTACAGGCCAGGGTGGCAGAGTGGAAATGGAAAGTCAGAATCGTAGGCGTGAGAGCGGTGGCAGAATCCTGGAACGCGAAGTTGTGGACGAGGACGACGGACCGGAGAGGGTGGATTGCGACTCCTGCCGGCCACATGGGAGGTCAAGGAGGGCTATGGGCAGGGAGCTTAGAGATATCTCTAATAATAATAATAATAATAATAATAATAATAATAATAATAATAATAATAATAATAATAATAATAATAATAATAATACCTTCGAATTTTTTTCGTAAAATCTATGTACTAACTATGTATGTCAAAAATTTCAGGTCATTCGGAAGATTGGAAAGTGTAAAATATCGCCTTATTGGGAATATTTTATATTTTCTTTCAAGTATTGAAGATGCCTAACATAATTGATCGTCAATATACGGTATTACAATAACAATAGTAATGAGATACAAACTATCTTTGTCTTGCCGAATTGAACATGAATCATGCTGTATCTCAGAATGTACACTCTACAACCACTATCATCATGAAACTGTGATTGGAAACGAAACTCAAAAATTGAACTGCACTGCAGGTTCCTGTTTGGCAGGACAATTCAATACACACTATATACGACATGTTATTGTGACGTACTAGAAAGAATAACACAGACGACTGTTCTGTTTGATATTTACAATATATTTACAATTAATGTATAAATAGTATAATACAAAATCTAACCCCTTGGCAACCTTTCAATTCACCCTACAAGGGGCGGGCGTCATACAGCTCGCTGGCCAGCCCTTCCAGGGCTGCAACCGACATCACAAGACTCGCGCCCGCGCACGTCCTTTTCTCCCAGTTATTTGTGTACGGGGATTTTCCAGCCGGCGCGGCGTGGCGCCGCCGCCCTTCACCCCCATTCCAACTCCGGCTTAGAAGCGGGTTTCCCCGAAGCGGCCCGACGCAGCGGCGCCGTACCACGCGACGCTACATTATCTTCTGGTTCAAATCTGTAAAGAAAGTTTAGTTTATTAATTTTGCCCGGAGAAGACTGAAAAATAGAGTGCTAGCGTTTGCTCTGAAATAACAAAGGCCTATTTCAAAAGTGAAAACTGTTCCGATTCCACTGTCCTAAACTGGTGTCATACGGAAATTTCTCAGCAGATTGTTGGAATTCTAATCATGAGGAGAGTATGATCTTTCTTCTGAAGTCAGTTATTATGAGTACGTATAAAAAGGGTTAAAGGGCACGTGAGAAATTTTGAAAATTTTATATAACTGCATAAACAATGATGATGATGATGAACATCATCATCATGAAGATCAAGATGATGTCGACTGTACTGTGAGGCTCTGACTCTCTAGACCGAGCATGTGAAGATCACGGGCAAGATAAAAAGCTTACTAGAGTTCGCGGGCACTATGTCAAGAGAAATTGGCGATATATTTAAAAAGACGGGTTGTACAAATTCCTTCGGACTGGCGGAACGTCACTGGATAACTGGCCCATGTCGTCTTTAGAAGAAGTTACTTGACAATTATTGTCACAAATTTAGCTATGCTAATTGCCATTTTCCTTTTAAGATAAAGAAATTATCAATTAAAATGAAACAATACATAAGTTCGATTTCAAATTCTCAATTGAGAGTAAAATTTAAAAAAATGAATCAAAAATCTTGATTTTATAATCCTGTTTACTTAAGAGAGATATAAAACCATGAAGTTTCAACGTTCTGGTTCGAACGTTTAACAGACAAATATTCTTGACTGTCAAAAGCGCTGTCCGTCCGTGAGCGAGACTCGTTAGCTTATACAGAGTGTTAACTTATTTCATATTATTGCTAAATACAATAATTAACTGAATGATTTAAGAACACAACACAAAATGAAAACGGAAACAAGAATTCGTCATTTAAACTTATTTCTGTTACTTTACAAATATGTTAATCTATTTAATACAGAGAGGATTTAGTAAGAAAATAAACAAACAGTAATACGTAGTGAAGAATATAAACATAATACATTCTCCGTTATTTTATAGAAAAAATATGACAAATATATTTTCGTATGAAGCCACAATTCACCGCCTCGCGCCATTTCAGCATGTGCATGTACACCCCTTTCTGGATATTAAGGAGAAATGAGTGCGGAGTTATGGGAAGTTGCCCGTGCCCGTAGGAGCGCCGGCCTTCCCAGGCAGGCAAGAAGCTCGTGCAAGCGCGGGTTGTCGTGTCTGCTCTAGACTGTTGTTCCTCCTACCCGTATAGAATGAATATGAAATATACTGAAAAGTATTTGGACCCATGGGAACATTCCGCACTTTTTAAATCATTTTTCCATGGGAAATAGCTTCATAAGAATCGAAACTTCCTCTGGCCTGATCCTGCAGTGTTCATATAGACTGGTTGTGTGCGTGAGTATTCTAATATTTTGGTAAACTATTATTAACGAGCAGAAATACTTATGTCCATGCGTTTACATAGGGCAGAATATAAAATTATCAATTTAATTATTACATTAATTTTGAATTTCTGCTTGTTTTTAAGAACCCAGAAGTGCTAAGTCTCAAAAACATTTTAATAGATGCACCACAATATCTCACTTTGCAGATTACAAACTAATGCCTTATTTTGTAGATGAAGATCTATAATCTAACAATGCGTAGCCGGAGGGCACGAAAACGCGTTTTATTGGCCTGTTCTCGGCATACCCACGACGGCAACGTGAATTGCAAGGTGGCGTGTGTTGCTGGTTGCATTTACTCCTGCAGACTTCTTCATTGCGTTGCTGCATTGGGCGTCGAAAGAGGCGACTGCGCGAGCGGAGACGGAGCTTGTGGTGGCGTCAAAGGGCCTGGACAGGAGGAAGCGGAAGCAGAAGCGGAGGAGAAGGCGTTGCCGAGGGGGTGTTGTGGAAGATCGAACGGCTGCAGTGCTGGCGCTGCTTTGCGCGTGTTTATGGCCGCTGCAGAGGCGGGAGTGAGGCTAAGCCTCGATGAAGTAGCTTCTTTATGAAGTGCTTATAAATTTGCTTTACTTTGCTGATTTTTTAGGTTTAAGTTGCAGGAATTGTCATTCTCCCCCTGATCTATCGTATTGTTGTTGACTCATTAATTATCTTTGTATTCATCTTTATGTTACCAAAACAGTTATTTTGGTAAGAACGTGGAAGTTAAGTTCAGTATTATAGAAATCGCGTCATTTTCTCCACTCAATAATGTTAAAAATGTTATTAGATTATAAATTATGACGAAAGTGTTATCGGTTTAAGAATAATGAAATAATGCTATGCATTATGACAAAACAATCCTATTAACTTGGACAAAAAGGTATAGAAAATGCCAGAAGCGGAGTCCAAGAATAGATCCAAGTCTGCCAATTCAGAATGCTTCAGCAATGACAGCAAATTTGGTGTAATTTTTGTCTTGAGACAAAAATACTTATGAGCATATGAGAATTTACAATACTATGGGAATAGCAGGTCAATGATTCCAAACCTGCTGTAAAGTTGGGCACTGGGAAGTGCTTGCCCCAACAAGACGCCTGCTTGTCATCCCGCCTGCGCATGCAGAGCGCGATCGGCGGAAGAGCGGGCTTGGCCGGGGCAGGGAGGGGGGCAGCCGCTCGGGGGAGGGCGGAGGGCAGGGGGGGCGACTGCGATCCCCCGTGGCGATAAGACTGCGGAGGCTGCGGCGCGCGCCCTCTGCCCACGTCACCCCCGCACCCTCCGATCCCTCCCCTCCCCTCTCTTCCTCTAACTACTCCTCTTTCCCCACTCTTCAGTCTGAATCATTAAGATTTATTTCCTTCCTTCCTTCCATTCGGTTCCTTGTGTTTTAATGTTTGTACCTGAAATTATGCCATTTTATTGTAAAGTTTTTATTGAGTATTTCATAATAAAAGCGCCTTATTAATGTAGTTAATTACCTTGATTTTTAAAAAATTCATGTTAATGACATCTGCTTCCACTTTCCATATTCCATTTTTACATTTTTATTCGCTTACATATTCGCATTACATATTATATAGTGTTTCTCCAGTACTCTTATTTGTCCAATAACTTATAATTTTCTCTAATGTTTTATAAAGATTTATCTAAATATTTACTAATTTCACTTGCACTACTAGATTGTTCATCTTGTATATTCTGTCGGTTTTTCTATTCTTTACAATTCTTTGAGTCATCTTTTGTTGATGGTTTCAATGTTCTTCGGAGCCTACTCTTCTTACGATGTATCGTGTTTTCATTTTTCTTCCACTCATCTACGCATTTATTGATTTCATTAGGCTCTTGCTTCTCTGCAACGAGGGTCAAATATGGTTTTTACTACAAATTCTTTCTTGTTTCCAGTTAATCTTTCCTTCTCTTTTCTTGCTTCCATTATTTTTTACTCTCCGATAATCATTGCCTGCTTGCTATCTCTTCACAAAGACAATACCCTAGGACATCCTCATCCTCAACTGTCTCCTCACTTCCAGTCATCCGCGCCGTCCCTTCGCCCTGTTCTTTTTCCCCGACTCTCCGACTGCCCAACACCGATTCTTCCCCTGACCCACTCCGCCCCTCCCCCCCGGCTCACACTCCTCGAATCACCCCGCCCTTCCCCGTCCCATCCCGCCCCACCCCCGTTCACCCCACTAGGTTCCGCTCTGCTTCACCCTATCCCGCCCCGCTCCGCTCCGATCCGCCCCATTCCGCCTCGATCCACGCAGATCCCCCTCCATCCGCTCCGATTCGTCCCGATCCGTCCCGATCCCCTCCGATCCGCCCCGATCCGCACCCGCCTCGTTCCGCCCGATCTGCCCCGTCCTGGCCAGTCCCGATCCGAGTTCATCCGCTCCGCTGCGCTCTCCGTACTCCCCGCTCCACCCCCTCCCCGACGGCGCCGAGTGCATGTTAATTTGGCGCGTTACGTCGGAAGAAGGGCGCCGCAATGGAGGCGGGTCGCCTTAAGAGGGTAGTTTTCGAGATATGAATTTTATCCCTGTTGCCTAACGCGCTCCCCCGTCTGCAGCGAGGGGCTGCGCGAGATGGCGCTACTCCCCCCCCCCTCCCGCGTGCTTTCTTTGCTTTGTTCTCTCGCCCCCTCCCCGCCCCCTTTGCTGCTAACGCGCGCTAACCCCAGCGGAGCCCCTTCCGCCTCATCCGCAGGAACTGCCGCCGCGGAGGGGAAGGTATATTTCGTCACAAGTGCCTATGCCACGGAATGATATTCTTCAAGAGAGGGAGAGTTTTGTAGATCTGAGTTGAATTGTGTGAACTACTCCGCAGACCCATTTGGGGCTTCCCTACAGTGTCTGAAGTTAGCGCGCGGGGTGTAAGAAATATGTTCTCAATGTTCCTCTGCAAAAGTTTGGGTGATTTAATTGCCTAAATTTAATACAAGCGGTAAACTGTGTAATTTATGTGAATTATAATGTTGCAATGTAAATGTCACATAAATATGAAGAGAATATTATTACTGATGTTTCTTGAAATGGAAATCTAAAATTAGTACAGATGTTATTTTCAATACAAGGGGGATCCTCGGAAGTGTCAACTGTAGAAATCAAAACATTGGCAACATTTTAGAGATGTATTTTCAAGTATCTGTTCACAAATATGTTAATAAAATAAATCAGACTACGTTATAACATTTATATGGGTACTGCGTACGCTACAAATACAGTCCACTCTACTTAAACCAAAGAAAAATATGAATTTTAGGTTGTTAAGATACCTCAACGTTCCGATCGAAAACATTTCCAACGATCCTCGTAACGTGTTGACCAGATAAAATCTATTGATAACCAGTTTCTCGTAAAGCAGATCACCGTCCTCGCGACCCTCTCGCCCTCCTCGTCGTCTTTTAACTGGCAATTAAAGCTCCGCTCACTGCTGCGTCCGCTCGCAAACCCCCGGCGCCGCCAGCGCCAAAATATTAGTGCGGCCTCCCTCCTTCCACGGCCCCTGGCCTCGCCTCTCGCACCGCTCCCTCTTCCTCCGCAGCCCCCACCGGGCCCTGCCCTGCCGCTCCGTGCTCGGGATGCCTTCGCCGTCTGCGATGTTCTCGCCGAGCACGTCACGGGTTTGTCGCTGCTACCCTAGTCCTAATTGTTTCCTTTCGGCCCGTCTTCATGTCCTTCACGACTCCCACCAATCCCGTTTTCAATCGATCCCGCCTTTACTGTCCTTTTCTCTCGTGGTCTCCATCCCCGTCTTCCTCCGTCCCCGTCTCCCACCGTCCCCGTCTCCTACCACCCCGCCACCCTCCGTCCCAGTATCCCACCATCTCAGTCTCCCACCGTTCCCGTCTCCCACCGTACCCGTCCCCAACGTCCCCGTCTCCCACCGTACCTGTCTCCCACCGCCCCCGTCTCCCACCGTCCCCGTCTCCCACCGTCCCCGTCTCCCACCGTCCCCGTCTCCCACCGTCCCCGTCTCCCACCGTCCCCGTCTCCCACCGTCCCCGTCTCCCACAGTCCCTTTCCCCATCGTCCCAGTCTTTCACCGTCCCCATCTCCCACATTTTGTTTCCCACCGATCCTACCTCCCACCAATATTGACTCCTACTTATCCCATCTTTCACAGTTCCTGCCTCCCATAGTATCCGTTTCCCGCAATCTGTGTTGTCCGTCTTCCGCACCGTTCCTACTTGCAACCCTCGCCGATCTCTGTGGACTGCTTCGGTAGTCCAACCACATTAAACATTCCTTCTGCCACATCTGACGAACACTACGCTGCCACTGTAACATTCGTTTATCTCTGTTACCCTACCACTACGGCCAGTACGAGCCTCAGACACCTACATTCATGATGGAGCAGGAGCAAATCGGAATCTGATGCCATGTTCCGCTGTTCGTTCTCCATCATTCAGCTGTCTCAATTATCAACGACGTGGCTGCTGTAACATTTCCGGACGCCTCCATGAATTTCACCCGGTGCGTCTCCTTGTGCATTTCGCTCGACGTTCTCAACTGCAGTCACCTTGCTGCTCTAACTGCAGTGGATGGTGCACTTTGCCGTTCATCGGATCCAACACTCACGAACTGACTGCTACATCGCACAGCTGCCTGCAGGTTTTAGACAAACCTTTCTGGAGAGAGCAGAGGACGCCCTGATACAGGCTGTTCATTGCGGGTTGTGCACTGAGTGTGAGAAATCTTTTCTGTATTTGATCCAAAGTGCGAGTGAATAATTTCCTAGAAACTTATTTTTATTTATTTATCTTCTATAGAGTACGCAGTATGTATATGGAAAGTTGCGTAATGCTGAAAAAATCGATATCATGATTTTGATGGAAAGACACGTTTTGAAAATCTTTGAAGCAGTGTGTATTGCGTTTTTAAACATTTGTTGTTGTTTTCTTCGAAGGTTTCAAACATCGGATCACAGGATTTTCGAGCAGAGTGATATTCATCAACTGACTCCGGTGATTTCCTGGTTTTCCGAATTTCAAACGGGTGATCTCTTATTTTTGGCGATAGTTGAGATATACCCTCTACGTCGCTTTATAAAAATGTTCATAAAAGTGACACCATTTTTGAAAAAACTTTTTAAAAGGAGAAAAGGGCACTTACACAAGAAGTTCAGAATAAAAGTTACAATATTTTAGGTCATGATCAAGAGAAACGTTTACAATTACTTTTTGTCAATGGACATGTGGTGGAAACTGTCATATAAGACAATTAGAGATATGTCAATTTGATGGCGCGCCCTTGATTGATGGCAACTCACCCTGCACTAGTATTAAGCGTGTACACGAATTACCAATTGTCGACCTCCCCACTAGCAGAGTTCTGCAGCTTCTATGAGCTGTTATAGTTCCACTAATTGTTATATGTTGAAACGAAAATTAGTTTGATATTATTGTATGCGCACGACAGCAAGATCCTGAAAAATGCGTTACTCACATGCGTTACTACAAAGTCTAATATATTGTGGATAACACAGCACTCCTCACGGCTCCTTATCAGAGCAATATGAGGAATCCTACTAGTCGCAGCAGCCTTGCGAGCGTGGGGCAGTATCCCGAAGGAACATTCGTTGAGGCCCAAGAGGTTCGTGGAAATGCCTCCTTCGGCATCCGCAGTTTGCAGAGGCGTCGAGTGAGGGCTGCGCCGGATGTCCCCAACCCTCTCCCTCCGCCCGAGCCCCATCCAGCGCCGGCCGCAGTCTCGGCAGAGGGCTAAGTAAAAGCAGAGAAATCGCTGCATCTCGAGAAGCAGATTCCTCCGGCCCTCGGGAGGGTTAAACAGCTTCGCCTCCTCTGGGCGTCTGGCGGGCTAGGGGCGCCCGGGGCGGGGGCGCGGGAGCGGCCGAGGGCGAGGGCGAGGGCGCGGGCGATTCATTAATCGAGGCTGGAGGCCGGTCGCCCGCTGGGCGGGCGCAAGGGCGGGTGGGCGGGCGGGCGAGTGGCGGTCGGTGCCCGCGGGGGACGGGCGGGGAGAGGGCTAATGGGTGCGATTAACGACCGCTGGGCGCCGTGCTGCCGCCCCCGCCCCCGCCCCCGCGGCGCCGCTGTCCGGCTGGCGCTGGCTGCGAAAAACGCCTCCGCTGGGCTGTGTGACAGAGGCGCCTCCTCGTTGGCCTACGGGCCGGGGGCGCGTGAGCGATGGCAGAGGGAGCGAGTGAGACGCGGATGCGGAAAGGGGGCGGGGCGCGGAGGTGGGAGTGGAGCATGGAGTGGGGATGGGGCGGGGCGGGGCGCGGATTTGGGGTGGGCTGGGAGCACGTGAGGGATGGCGGAGGGAGCGAGCGCGAGCGGGAGCGGCGGCGGGGGCGGGGCCCGTAGCAGGGCGTGGAGTGGAGACGGAGCGCGGGGTTGAAGTGGGGCAAGGCGTGGCGGGGGAGGGAGCACGGGGTCGGGGCGGGGCGCTGTAGCTGTGTGGGCGGGGCGAGGAAGGGAGGGCCTGCATACGCTTGAGGGCAGCACGGGGTGGGCGGGGAGCGCGTGAGGAATGACGCGGCGGGAGCGGAGGAGCCCGAGCGGGCGCGCGGCCACAAACGAAATTGACGCGCCACGGATGCGAAGAAGTTAGAATCAACAATAAATCCAGAAAGGAAGGCGCTCAAAGCGTATTAAAACGTCTAATTTATGGGAAGTAAAATAATTTATTTTGAATAAAACAGTAATTCGAAGAATACATGAGACCGAAAGTCAAACAGGTTTTGAAGCAGTATTAAGAAGAAGAAGAAGAAGAAGAAGAAGAAGAAGATGATGATGATGATGATGAAGGAAAAACTACATCCCAGACATTGTCGAGAGAGACAAGAAGACGTGACGACTGGCATAAGTTCCCGAAATGTGTCAAATATGTTTCTGCCTTTTGTACGCTTCAAGGCGGTATTGTCTTGTACGAATGATTGTAAAATGACATGAAAGCTTAACGACTTTGCAGACTTGCTTTTTTTATTTCTGTTTGCATGTTTTCTCTGTACAAATGTTTATTCTACAGATTAAAAATGCTTTACAATAAAAGAGCCACAGTGAAATAAAAACCTCACGTAATCCTTCTTCTGTCTTTTGTCGTTCACTTATTGAGCCGACAGCGACGTTTCGTCTCTCAAATTATCGCTGTTCCCCACCGCAGAACGAGTGACAGTGATCGCCGGGGCAAGGGGCGGAAATACGACTACCCGAGCGGGCAAAACCGTGCGGGGCTCTGGTAGACAGAACTGTTCCGAACGCGAATGTTAAAAGATTGAATTCTATGTGCCAGCGCGAACCGGGAGAGGGGAGGCCCAAAGAGAAAATAGCCTTTGGTATGAGGGTGAAAGTGCGCGGCGTAGATAAAGCTAAGTAAAACGGCGGGAGCCCGGAGGTGACTCCGGGAGCGAGTGAGCAGCGAGGCTGGTGCGCGGAGAGGGCGCGCGAAGGGGGGGGGAGGAGGTGGCGGGCGATTGTCGATGGGCAGGGGCGTAATGGCTCCGGGCGGCCGGACAATGGGCGGGGCCGCAGCGGGGCGAGGCGGTGGAAATCGCCCCGGTGGCGAACGCGGGGTTGGCAGATGGGCGCAAGAACACGTTGCCATGTCGTGTTTATTACGACACTCCGTGTCGGGTTTGTCGCGCTGTTGCCAAAGCGGCCTCCGCGGCCGTTAGTCTCGCGCTTATCTGCGGTATGCACAGCTTTGTCCTCGGACGCGTCTGGTAAATTAATAAACAAGCAAACAGACGCGGCGACGCAAGCGAGCGAAAAGGCCATCTGGCGGGGCTCGAATGGGGCGCTGCTACGACTCTTTTATATTGCCTGCGCCGACCCGGCGGGACGGGGCGGGGCGGAGCGGGACGGGGCGGGGCGGAGCGGGGCGGAGCGGGGCGGAGCGGGGCGGGGCGGGGCGGGGCGGGGCGGGGCGGGGCGGGGCGGGGCAGGGCGGGGCGGGGCGGGGCGGGGCGGCTTGGAAGGGCACGTCACGGCTTTTACAGTGTTGGAAGAAATAAATATCAGATGTAGTTTTTTTTCATATTTCTTGTGTTGTCAATCTACGTCAAGTCCTAGAATATGTTATAGGAGATTAGTGTAGCGCAACGATGAGGAACGTTGCAGGAGAAATGTTTCAATTGCATTTTGCAGTTAGTGAAGCACGAAAAAGCATTTGTTTTATTTCAAAAAACAATACCAGATTTAGAGTTATTTTATATTCCTCCTAGGCTATCTACTCACACATCTTTTGTTCCGAATAGTTTAATATTTCAGTGCAACGAAAAGATATGTTTGAATATTTATTTTATAGAATCCTAAATGAAGTCTAATGTAATATTCACACGAATTTTATGGGAATCTTCCCTGGGGTTAGAATCAAATAATTTTGGTCAGATGGGAGAGTAACTTCGCATGCAGTTGAAGATAATATTAATCTATTAATATTTTATATTTAGTACGTACGTGCACGGCTGTTTGTCCTCTGGATGCATGCTAAAAGTCTAGGTAAATGTTGGAAATCGGGAGCAGACAGCATCTCTTCCGTACGTGCAGTTCTCCGAGACACAACTGACAATTTTCGGAGGCGCCGCTGAAATTCATGTCGAGAGCTCATTTGTATTTAGCCATCATATGTGCCGTAAAGGGCAGTAGATCTCGGGGTTCCGTTAGATCTCGGGGTTCCTAGTCGGTCACCCAACCAGGAACCCACGATGTCGCGAATGCGTATAACCTCCGTGTGTTCTTGTAGTTAACAAAATCGGCTAGTGGCTCCAGTTTCGCGGTGCCCTTTCAGAAGAACCGTCCCAGCATTTGTCTGGATGACCGAGGAAAACCACGAAAAGTCCGGTCAGGATGGCCGGCATGGGGATTGAACCCGGGTCTCCCGAATGCAAAATCTAAGAACTCATTAGCGTATGCGAAAAGACTCGGTTATGTTTCTGAATGTCTGGTCTCATTGGTAACGACAATCGTCGCTTCGTGCAACGAATCGAGGGTTGTCGATATTTATACCTCAGACCCATCAATCACAAATTTACATTTTTCGTTTGTATTGAACCATGAAGACTTTTACTTCTGCTGGAAGTACATATCACTTAATCTATTACTCTTTCAACTCATTTCAACTCAATTCAACTCATCTTCTGAAACTTGGGGACAATCCGCTCTTTCATAATAATGTTAATTATGTTGTTATATTTATTATATAAATTAACAATATAATTGTGTTTATGATTTAGTACAAATTAGATTAGGAATTCAAAAAGTATGCATCACCAAAAAATCACTTGTGATACTAAGCAACAGTAGAAGAACACACATATGAGGAGATTTCTCTGAGTAAGTGGTACTCAATGCACCTGCGAGGGCTATTGCTGGGAGGTGCGACTAAACGGAGGGGAGAGGTATTTTCCCGCGTCTTAACGCGACGATGGGCTGTCCCTCCCGTCGCTTACGGAAGCGCCAATTTCCCTTTCCGGAGGGAGAGGGGGACAGGGAACGGTCCCCTGAATGGCGCGGCCTTCTCTGCTGTCTTTCCTGCCGCGATCGCCGTTCTACGCAGTGGCGAATCCTGAACATTATTTTAAGTATACCGTACTTTATGGAAGCTACCTCTACTGCTGTCTTTTATTTTGAGCTTTTCTGAAATCCCAATATTATGAAATTCCATCCTTAATCATTGTTTTATATGACAATTACACAAATCCCAGACTTCTGGATCATTAACACACTCCATTTTCACAAAAACTTGAGTGAAGCGTAACCTACGAACGGCCATGGATGATCTGTTCACCGCATTATTTTGCGGTGCCTACCGACCGGCCAGACGCGCGTCCTCCTGTTTCCCCGCCTTTGAAACACGAGGAGCCCTAGGTTATCGCGGCTGGCGTGCGGTGCCTTCGCCTGCGCCGAGCGAATTCTCTGGACAGCATTTAGATGTGTTTGAAAATTCACACACTTTATAGCACTTACGGAAGCGGAAGACTGACTGGCTCTCGGTAGCAAAACAAGAGTTATATTTTCGCATATGTTTTAAAGCTTTCAAAATCTAAATAACTTTTTAGAGAATTGTCAAACTTATAAAATTTTACTTATACACTTCCAATTACTAGATCATCAGTGGTATATGCAGTGTCGCAGGTGCTTGAAGCAGCGTGCAAGTACGTAGAATGCAGGTCTGAGTCCCGTCAAAGTCATAGGTACTATTACTTTGATGTAATGGGTTCTATAACCATTACGTTTCCTATCTGAACGACACATCTATAATCATTTACCTATCATGATCATCACTTCAAGATTACTCCATCATCTTTCATATAGTGTAAAGCAATGACCAACTACCTATGTGAACACCTGCCCAGGAAGGCGAGGACATCAAGTTGTAAGCTTCTTCCCTTGTCTACACCCAGAAATGAGTATTTCTCTCATCAAACACACACACATTTCCTGTTAACGGCTGTGCTTGACCATTGGGGTGAATGCATGTGATGGTATCTCTTAAGCCTAAATGCCTTAACATTTGGACGTTATGACTGCGTAGATTGACAACCGTTTCCTCTTTTAATGTAATTTAGTGGAAAACACGTAATTTCGCCCCTCAATAATTTTCTTCACTTGAATTCTAAAAAAAGGCTCCTGAATTTGTATCTGAACATAAGCAATCAGGAATACACATACTCATCCATCAGTTTGGTATTCGTTATAGTTTTTGTGCAATTTTCGAAATACTTGCTTCACTGTGATACTTCCTGCATTTCTGTCACCATCTCAGCCAGGAAGGCAGACTATTTTTTCTTCCCATCTGCCCCATTATTTCTCTCTCTTCGTTAATTTTGTGCACCCTTGCTCTAACCACTTCTCACATTTCACATACCTCCTTGCCATCCAGCTCTTATCACCGTCTCTTATCATCATCTTTTCTCCGTCGTTGTCTACTTCCCAGTTCTTCTCATCAATCATTATCACGACCATCTTCTTTCTCGCCTTCTTCACACCCTCCTTGTCATTACACAACCATTTCCCCCGCTGTGTCCTCCCTCCCCTCCTGCTCGCGCCCTCCGCCTCCGCTCGCTGAGCGGCTCCGCGGCCGGGGGCGTCCGAGCAGGCGAGGGGCGATGGGCGGGAGGAGGGGGAGGGCGATGACGCATCGCAAACGCCTTGAGGCCCCGCCCCACTCCCCGGAAATGCGATTTGCGCTCGTTTCGCGCGCCGCCTCCTCAGACGGAGAGAAGCGTGCGCATTGCGCCCTCCCAAATTTCCTCCTCCGCTTGCTCTTTTCCTACTTGCTGCCTCACGTGTTCCCCCACTTCCTCTCCGCCTACTCACCCGCTTCCTCACTCGCTTCCAGACCCGCTTCCGCACCCGCTTCCGCACCCGCTTCCGCACCCGCACCCACACCCGCTTCCACACCCGCTTCCACACCCGCTTCCACACCCGCTTCCACACCCGCTTCCGCACCCGCTTCCACACCCGCTTCCACACCCGCTTCCACACCCGCTTCCACACCCACTTCCACACCCGCTCCCACACCCGCTTCCACACCCGCTCCCACACCCGCTTCCACACCCGCTTCCATGCCCTCTTCCACGCCCGCTTCCATGCCCTCTTCCACACCCGCTTCCACACCCACTTCCACACCCGCTTCCACGCCCGCTTCCACACCCGCTTCCACACCCGCTTCCACACCCGCTTCCACACCCGCTCCCACACCCGCTTCCACAACCGCTTCCACACCCGCTTCCACACCCGCTTCCACACCCGCTTCCACACCCGCTTCCACAACCGCTTCCACAACCGCTTCCACACCCGCTTCCACACCTGCTTCCACACCCGCTTCCTCCCGGGCGCGCTCTGCAGAAGGGCAAGCCGCTTTTGGAAAGTTCAGTTTGAAATTCAGAATAACGTTTCCATTGGAAGTGTTTTTGTGAGGGAATCGTATGGTAATGCTCTATAATGAATTGTTAGCCGAACTTACATTCAGATGAGTAACTAATCTGCTAGGAAAGCTGATATACAGTGCGACTCAGAATCAATATTAAAAATATCTGGAGCATGTGAGGGGGTCGTATCACGACGTATCTTTATATTAGCCTTTCCGTATAATATTTGACTATTCCTGGTGCGAAAGGTGATATCTGAATATTGATAGCAGATAATAGGAATCCATTGATTAGTTCTAATATTACTTACATTACAAAACTTAGAAGACCCGGGATAATTAGGACACTTTATCTATCAGCTCTTATTACAACACGGATCTCAGAGTCGCTTTAATTAACCAACGTGAATAAAAATTCTTTGAAGCAGGAACACACGATATATGCTGCAGCATCATTGCACATTAGGTCGAGCCGACTCTGCAATCTTGTTGCGTGTGGAGAGGTCAGTGCCTGTCTTCTGTTTCCTTCGCGTACGGTCAATTGTAAGTGGTGGAGGGTCGAAAGAAATCCGCGTCCGCATTAGTCACAGACCGAGAGGAGAGGAGAGGAGAGGCGGAAGCCGCCTTTCCTTGGCCGCGACCGGTCGCTCGGCCGGATGGGCTGACAAAGGCGACAAAGCGGGCGGCGAGCGCGCCTCAGGGGTCGCCCTGAGTCATTGGGCGCCGCTTGTCGGACGTAATGTGCCTGCTTCCGCCCCCGCGCCCGCCGCCGCTGCCAGCGACTTCCTGCCCGCCCGCCCACCCGTCCGCACCGGCGCTTCCTTTCCCAGGCGCTGCTCTCCGCTGGCGCCGCCGCCCACCGCCCACCGCCCACCGCCCACCGCCCACCGCCCACCGCCAATAGCAAGCTCAACGCCTACCGCCGACCCTTGCGACCACTGCTCACTATCCACCATACACTACCCGTTGCCCACTGCTCATAGCCCACCACCTACCGCTCACTCCCGCACACACTGACCATCGCTCACAACCCACTGCACACTGCCCACCGCGCACCGCCCACCGCCCACCTCCCACTGCACACCGTCCACCGCCCACCCCCGTCCAGTGCCCACCAGCGCGCCAACTTCCAACGCCCAGCGCCTCCCTCTCACCGCCCACCGCCCACCGCCCACCCCCAACGCCCACCGCACACCGCCCACCGCATACCGCCCATCGCAAACCGCCCACCGCACCCCCCCCCACCCCCAACGTCCAACGCCCACCGCTCAACGCCCAACGCCCAGCGCCCGATGCCTGTGGCTCGCATTGATCCTGTCAATGTATACAATGGTGTTAGTGTGAAGCATCTTTATGCAAAACCCGAGCAACATTCATTCAGAAAGAGGTATGCTAATTGACAATTGAATGTCATGTAATGAATTTAGTAGAGGAAGCAGTATAAACAGGGAATAGGGGCGCAAATGTTGAGTACCGCATGATCCGGCTTTGCAGGTGCACTCTGTAGTGGAAAGCACTCGAAACTGTGCACCATCAGAATTCCGTCAGTTCAACTTTGTTGTTGCAGAAGGTTATTATTTACAAACGATAGAAATTTAACGTTTTGTGAGATATATAAATATTTTGTTGTGAAGTACAATCTATTGTGAAGTAAACAAACTACTATCTTATTGATTGTGATCTGTGGAATTTGTTTTAGTTTGCAGCTTAGTCCTCGGGGTTAACAACCATATATTTATTTTTCGGTTTCCAGATAAGTTCTGCCTGTTTTGAGGTTTCGAGTGCCGTCACAAATAAGGAATACATCTGTATCGCACATATTCCAGCATTCCAAAAGAAACTGAGAGATGCAATCAAGATGTAGAGCGCCTTTTCTGCTTTGGAATGTTTTCAGCAAACACTAGGGGGAATAATGGATGTCTGAAATGTGACACGTGTGGTCACATGCAGACTGCGCCATTTATGACAAAGGACGTTGCATTTCCTATCACAAATGAAAGCCTCCGTTGTACAGTAATATGCCAATTGTTCCATTGTTCTCAAGTTTCAAGCAAATATAACATGTCAGTTTGCAATTTGGACTGGTTCTTTAGCATTTATTACATATTTTCGGTGGTATTCCGTATTTGTACCCCATGATCAAAAAAAGCAGTTTCGTAAAAAACTTTCGTTTTTATGAAACTTTGAGTTGTATTATGCAGTTGGCGTCTCATCAGTGATTATAATATTAGTTTTTCTCATTGCGCAACATTTCACCATCATTTCTTTCTTTACATATTTGCAAGCAACAGAAAACTTGGTATTCTATATTTATATCTCTTCCACTTCTCTCTATACCAAACGTTTTTAGAAAACTACAACAATTGTTCATCACTGTAGCCACTATTGGTATCCTGGTGGACTAATACGTTTTACGCTATTCAATTCAAGAACCAAACTTGGTTTAATTACGAATAAATATAACAATCATCGTTGTTTACATCATTTGGTAAAAAATGTGGCTTTTGCGTAGGAGAGATTCGAATTTGCATCGGCAAAAGATATCTAGATTTCATTTGATTGTACTCGCGACAAATTAACTACACCTCCCACATCTCTCGCAACTTGCAAATTGAGATCATAAAAATGCTCACGGATAGTAATGTGAATAAGAAATCGTTCCGAATAAACTCCACGAGCGATTTTTCCCACTAATATCCTCGATCCACGAACGCGAGTTTGAACAACTTTAATGCGAGAGAAAGCAAAGGTTTAGTTGAACAAAGAAAATATTTGTGTGACTTCCTTGAACTGGTGAAGAGAATGATGCGTGATGGTGAATCGGAGGTTACAGCGAGTAAAGATACTCCACAAAATTACTTATTGTTTATCTGTGATTTTGGTTTGTTTCATCGAATCCTTTAATTAATTTCTCTACCTGCTTCCGAACTGATGTTAAATTAATTAATGACCGACAGCTAAGCAATGACAATAAGGCATAATATAAATATGATAGATTAAATATAATAGATTAATATTGTAAAAGATCTAACGATTCTTTAAATGGACATTCATGATGAAATGATCAATTACCTATGATATGACGCTAGCATTATTAATAATTAGTTTCAATTGAAAATTACGTCCTATATATTGAAAATTAAGGCTGCTTGAAATTAAAAATAATGGTATTCTCATTATATAACATACGATATATTAAGCATTACAGCCCATATTGAGTTAATTGATGGGATTGGAATTACACATTTTCGTTATTAAAAAGTAATTTAAGTGATTTAGGAAGCATTATGTTACTTTGCTATAGACATTTATTTTATTTTTCGAGAATTATACCCGAAATTGACATGTTACATCAAATTATGGTATTTATAATCCGAGGTTTTTCTGTGTGAAACAGGAATGCCCAGGCCGGTCAAATGAGCTAGGTACGAAGACGGAATTACGTCATGCTCGCCACCCTTACCGCCAGGCGTGGATTATAGATGAAAAGAGGACCCAGGCCTTGGAACACCGCTAGCTGGCGAAAGTCGGAGTAATCCTGTCCCAAAATATCTAGGTGTGCTCCTTGACACCAGACTAACTTGGAAAGCGCACATTTTAAATAAATGTAATAAAGCACAGGCCTCACTTTTTAAATTATACCCTTTAATTAGTAAAAATCAACTCTTAAAACAGATCTCTCCCTTTACTGTACAAAACTACCATTCTTCCCATAATTACATATTCATGTCCGATCTGGATGGAGCTGCACCTTCGGTACGTAAAACTCTCCAGACATTCCAAAATAAAATCCTTCGCACTGCCATCAAAGCACCTTGGTACGTGTCAAACAAGCAAATCCACAGAGAGTTTGTCCTTCACACGATTGATGATTGCATCAGTCACCAATCAATTTTTTTCGTTCCTTACCATCCTCCCCTGCAACTTCCATATTCAACCTAGGAAAAACATATAACCAACTCCGAAGAATCAAATCCAGATTCCCAAAGGACAAATTTAAACCACCCTAAAGAGAAATGCATGATTACACAAACTTTTTACTTTCTTTTCTTCCTATAATTATTCTATTCTCCTATACATTTTAGCACACAAAACTTCTTATTATTGAGGTCTCCAGTGGGAGTAACCTCGCTCTCATGAAACACGTAGTACTAAGCTTACTAGGTAGTAGTTTCATATTATAAAGCGCTTAATTCGCTATACAAGAAAATAATATTTTTTAAATGTCATATACAATAATAATAGTAACAGTATTATTATTATTATTATTATTATTATTATTATTATTATTATTATTATTATAACTTCAAAATAGGTGTTTAGTGTTGATGGTGGCTCTCGGTACAGTCTGCTTCATGGCACGCCCCACCCCAGTACTGAAGTATCTCGTAAGTGACTGAAGTTAAAAGCTTTCTGTTTCAAGAACTATACCGTCCAATGATCGAGAATTTAAAATTGCACCTATATTTTATAATGCCGTCTAGTCGCCGTAAAGAAATCCATTCCAACGTCCATCTCTGGGCCCATGAATTCCGCAGGCCAGCGAGGCCATTTCAAGGCAACGAGGGCGACGTGTCCTCCCGCCAAATTCCGCGCGGCTCCTCCTGATTGCTCGATCCGAGGCCTCATCACAATTTCCCCGCGCTGATGGACGCCGAGCGCGGCTTGTTGCGCCAGTCAGCGCGCATTATGCTCATGCGCCTCTCACGACTGCCCCGCCCCCCTACCCTCCTTTGGGCTCGCCCCCGCCCGTGCGCGCATCGTCCTCGACCACGCGCCACCCCCTCCACTCCGCCCCGACTCTCCACGCCTCGGCCCTGACCGCCCGGCCCCAACAGCACCCTGCCCTCTCCCTTCTCTACGCCACGCCCACCCCGCAAGTGTCCACTTCTCCCCGCCTCTACCCCTCTCTCACCCATCCCCGTCAATTATCCCACCCCACACTTCTCCTAAATTCCCCTCCCTTTCCTCTCCCACTCCCCTCCTCTCCCCTCTCCAAGCTCCTCTCTGACCCGACCTAGTATTTACCCCCGCTGTCGATCCCGTGGTTCGACCCCCGGGCTCGCCCCCGTGAGGGAAACGGCTCACAAGCGCCGCAGAGGCGAGTGGTGTGGTCCATCCAGCGCCGCTGCTTCCCTCGCAAGTGTATCTGTCACTGTCCGTCGCCTGTACCTCTGCTCAGATGCCCCTTTGAACATCACCCCTGACGTCAGCGTTGCTGCCCCTGCAATTGCCATTGTACCTCCCTCTTCCCCACACTCTCGCCTTCCTTTCCGTCGCCTTTCTGCCTCGAGACACCTTCGTCACACCCGCATTCGCCACCGACTGCCCTCCCCACTGCCGGTGACAACCCATCCCACCCCTCACTCCCTTCGCTTCTCTCTCGCTCCTGCCTCTGTTGTCCCACTGGCTCGCCATACCCTCTTCTCAGCCGTTGCGTCTTTTATGCCACCGCGTTTTCCATGTCTGTATCAACCTCTTCTATCCGCGTTAGCTCTCCTGTCTGCACTACCGCATTTGTCTGGTCTCTCCATGTCCCCGCCACCGTGCAAGTTCCAGCCACTACAGAAATCTCTGCCTCCGAACAAATTCCTACTGTTGCATGTCTACTCAAATTGGCAAAACCCCATCACATTTCCCCCATACTATCTGACTTTGCTATTTACTGATCTCACTATTCCGGCCCCGAATTATCTGTCCCCGCCATCGTTCCCGGCGGCACTGTTTCGTTAATCCTGTCTCTGCTCGTCCCTGCTGTTTCGTACGTCCTGCGTTGCGTCATTCCCTTCGCCGCTTCTCCATTTCTAGCCATCAGCATCCCCGCCGCAGTCCTCGTGCCTCTTTCTCTACCTCACAGCGCCGATCTTGCCACGAACCATAGTCCCATTCCGTCTGCATTCCTTCTCTGTCGTTGTCACAATTCACCACGCATCGAGAAGAAGCGCTTCGCATCCCCGAATCGCTGCCGGGAACTCCATTCAGTTATCAGCAGGCGAATGCCGCAGCAGAACTCTAACAAGCGAGTTACTGACCGCGTGAGGTCTTTCCTTTCTCTTTCTTGTTCTATTCTCACTCCTTACATACACTTATGAACGCTACACCAGCGCGAACGTGGGGGATGTCCAGCTGGGGCGCTATCCAGCTGATGGTTGGGAAACCCCGCAAGCCGACGTGCAGGACGACGTCGGTTCTCATCAACCAGCAAGGGAAGATCGATTTCACCTACCGGGATGGATCGTGCACCATACTTACGGAATCGGCGGGCGACAAACTCGGAAACACAAAACAATGAATCAATCAAATTGAGTTTGCTTTACATTCATGTCTTGTAATGTGTCTTGTAATGAGTTTTAGTAGTTATTTAGCTTACCTTGGAAATGGTGAGTTTAGTTTATTATTTAACTCATTGTTTTTAGACAAATTTTCTGTGTAGAAAATGTGCAACTAAATTATTTAGAAAATGTAACGAAGGAGAATAAAAACAGACGATATAATCAATTCTTTTATTAGAAAAACGCCAACAGTTGAAAACGAACTTCCTAAAATCTGACAAAAACGAACTGGTTATTTATTTCCACATACTTTCTTTGGACATGTGGTGAGCGTGTTCTTGTGCGGAACCGGACACATCCATTTCACCAACTTACTTGTATTTTGTGGCGTTTGCTCGGACATTAGCCTTCCAACCTCAGCTTCCGCGTGTATTGACACTGAGGCCATTGGCGTCCCCGCCTCTGTCGTAGAGCCCTCGTGGTGGGGGCGTGGCGGGGGGCGGGGGCGGCGTCAAACAGAGGCGCGTCGAAGGCAATTAGTCCACTTGGCTCGCCTGCTCGCCCCGGCGCGACGAGGCCGGCGCGGCGGCGCGCGGGCGGGCGGGCGGGCGTTTGACCGAGGCGGCGCCGGCGGAGGTTGGGGAATGGACCGCAGTGAAGTGCCTCAGCGCTCATGGACCTGCGCCCGGGCAGGCGACGTGGCGGCGACGGTGACGATGGCGGCGGCGGGGGCGTTTGGGTGCCGAGAGGGTTTGAATGGCGGGGCTGCGGAGTCGGCTACGTGGGCGACAGAACGGCGAGGGCCGCGTGGGCGGCGGGTGGTGGCGGGGGGCGGAGGCGACAAGGGTGCTTTGTTGGTGGGGGCTGCGGTGTCGTTTGGATGAGTGGGCGACAGAGGAACTGTGAGGGTAATGTTAGAAGGGGGCTGCAAGGGCGTTTTGCTGGCGAGGGGGGTTGGATGGCGGTACGAGAGGGTTTGGGTAGCGATGGGAGCGGCGCGGGCGGCGAGGGCGGCGGGGGCGGCGGGGTCGGCGGGGTCGGCGGGGGTGGCGGGGTCGGCGGGGGCGGTGGGGGGCGGGGGCAGCGGCGGGGACCAACCTGCAGAGCCGGCCGAAGCACATCAAGCACAGCTACAGGAGGAGACAGAGGCTGACGCTGAGAGAGGGGGAGACTGAACGAAAAGCCTTGACCTTGGTTGTCCCAAATGTTGAACGAAAGAATATGGTCAAAGAAAGAAAGGAAGTCAGGAAAAAGGAGAAATGAAAAATTCTCATGTACGTCAAAAATAAATCTCCAACTGGAAAGCAGAGTATACTCTCTTTTTTTAATGCATTAATGGAAATATTTTGAAGTATAATAAACGCAGGTGTGCGTAGAGGGGGGCCAGAAAGGCGTGGCCGCCATGAACGTTTTCAAAGGGGTCTCAGTATGGCACGCAATAAAACTTTTTATTTCTGTAAGTAGTTTGAATCAATAATTTCTCCCTTTCACCTGACATTTATAGACTTTTTACAATTGTATTTATTTTAGGCCACCTTAGGAACAGCTGAGGTCATTGGCGATCGCTATTGTTTCATGCACAAGTAACACAACATTTTGCAGAATATAGCAATCATAGAATTATTAATCACAATAGTTTGTTCATAATAATTTAAATAGTTTTGTTAAAATCAGTATATTAGGGAATTTATTTTACGACACTTGAGGAAGAGACTCTCCAGGTGCGACAATCCTGTAAATAGTAAAGCGTAAAACAATTTGTATTTATTAATAGTAATCTTTAAAGGTATAATTAAATTATCTTTGTAATCTATTCTATTTATTTACTGGCAAAATGTGTGTAAAAAATAAAAAGTTCATTGGGTCTAGGAATGTAGTTGGACTCCCCTTGTTCTTTCAGGTTGCGCTTACGTTAATATAAGTAATGTCTAAACGTGTATTTCATGTAGCTGTGCATCAGATTAATATTAAAATTAGCATTTTTTTTTCTAATTTGATATTTTCCTAGCAGAATGTGGAATGGGTATGCAAACGAATAGGCGAAATTCGGCATTGATGGAATTTGACATTGATGGAGTTGATAAACAAAATAATAGCTTGAAACGTGTGGCTTTAATGCAATTCGCGAAATCACTTTGTTAATTCTTTCTTGCAATTATGAGTCTGTGGTATTATCAAATCATTCAAGAAATAGATAGACCTTCTTACAATTGAAAGAAGTGAATTCACTTGCATGAAGAAGGCATTCACAACGGAAACAAAAATATTTCGAGAATTATATATGAGAACTTAGTCACTTTTCTTGATGCTGATAATTATTACGTTGCAAGCCAGACGATACAAAAAAACGAGTACGAATATGTGGCGGCAGTCACTTGATAACGAATCTTACAGAGAACATTTATGACAACAATACATTTTCGATGTCTTCCCAAATTTCATACAACCCTCTCTCTCACTACACTTAAACACGTAGGTGGGAAATCTGAAAAGTGAAACCGTGCTTGTACCGGAAGGCATGGTACGTGTAGAATATTTGGTGAGTTCCAACACAAAACGAAAACATTTGGATGAGCAGCAAAAGAAAGGCAGAAACGGGCTGGAGCCTACGCGTCGAAAGCACTCCACAGGGAGACGACAGAGGTCATTTCCCCGCGCCAGTGGAGGCTCCGCCGGCGACGAGTAGATGAGCTGTGTCACGCCCATCTGAGCAGGTGGGGCGGGGAAAGGCGGGGAGGGGAGCGTGGGGGAGGGGCGGGGCGGTGTCGCGCGGGCAGGAGGGGGCGGCGCGGGTGGGGCGCGGAATTAAAATATGTTTTACACAGTTGCCGACATGCCGGGGTGGAGAGGCGGGGCGGCGACGAGTTGGAGGGTGGGCTGGCCCCTGGGGCTCGAGCGTCCTAATACAGTGCTAACATGTTTACACCCGCTTTTTTTATGAATACCCAACAAGTTTGCTCGCGCGCCCTACGAAGAGCATGTTAATTGGCCATAACCGAGGCGTAATGACAGAATTGATGGTCCATCGATCGCTCGCCGGCGGAGGCCGAGGGGGTGGGGAGGAAGGGGAAGGAGGGGGGTGGGAGAGAGAGGGGGAGTGGCGCGGGGTGAGGGCGACTTCACGCAGGCTCAGGGTGGGTGGGGAGGAGGGAAAAGAGTGAGATGGAATGGCCTTCTCGTTCAGTTCCGTAATCGCTTACTGCTCGTCTGCTGTCCCGCGGACTAGGCCTTTCATTCCCCTGTTTTCTATTTTCCGGTGCTTGGTCTCTTCTTTTGATTTATTTCCGTTCACTTTTTCCTCCACTCAGACATATTGCTGTTATACAGACGTTAGTCTCCATTTAATTTCTATGAACTCTGCCTTGTAGTCAACGAGACTTGTGAGTATCGTTTTCGCATATTCTTTCTTCGCTTTTTAGTTCCCTAACTTTGTTCTTACAAAACTTTTTAAAATTTCTCTTACATATTGTTGCTATAATTTCTCCTACTTTTCACCTTCCTTCCCCGACGAGCCTGCTTGCGCTTTCACCGAATGAGTTGGCTCAGGGCGATAAATGTTGTCACTGCAGTGACTGACCGATAGATCGTTGGCTTCGGGTCACCGTGATGATGGATATTTGACCTGTATTTGATTTGTAGGTCGAATTCATGCTCTGTCTGGGGGAGATATCCAAACGTTCGAATGCTCTGTTCGATAGTTTTCCGTGATTTCTCCAATCAATACCAGGTGAGTACCGTAATATACTCTAACAAACGGGCTACGGATCACACGTGATCTTTCCTACCTTATCTTTTCCCATCCGCTCCCTTTAAACAAACTTTCATCAACTATCCTACCACACACATCATGAGCTTAGAGATTCTTCCCGTTGTGGGCCCCGCTGTCGGAGATATTTGAAGAGGAAAACCTCACAAGCCGACGAGTAGGTCGGCGCCGGATTTCATGACCCAGTGGGGGGGGGTACTCCGCCACCTCCAACGATGTAACATGCACTACACTTACGAGACTAATGATTGTAGCAGTTGGAGTTGACGCGCATGAATACATTACAATCAATCAATGAATTGCGCGTTCGATGCGCCGAGCTCCCAGCGAGTGAATTAAAAGAGTGAAAATGATTAATTTGAAGTCAAGCCTGTGAATATGTTGAATTACAATCCTTAAAATATTTTTTTTAAATTTACCCTTTAAGACCCACTGGACTCAAATGAATACATTAAATTTAGAACATCAAGAGCTGGCTAAGAGTAAAACAGGAAATAATCAGGATTGAAACGAGTACATTATCATTGAGTATAAATAAGAGGCTCAGACTTTTACTTTAAATATTTAAAAAAAAATTACAACTCGCCTTCAGGGAATCAGAAAAAATCATAAAATGAAAAAGTTAGGTCTGAAAGGCTTAAAGGAAACAATGGAAATATAATGTTTAATGTTGCAATATTTTATGGTAGGTCGTCATTATCTAATTTTAAGTATTGTTTTACTTATTGTAAGTAACTACCTCTAAACGAACTACAACATCATCTGCGTGATGACTTTTAGTACTATTAATTTTAGAGATTAGATTCAACAAAAAAAAAATATCCAAGTCACCAACATTTCGAAAATTTATATTTTCACCTGCAATGTTATGAAAAAAATCGTATTGCATTTATAATAAAATAATTTTTTATTTGATGTCACTGGTATATAAAAATGTGTACGAACCATGTTCGTATTTAATATACCTAACCTAATGTATTAGGGGAATATTCCATCCTTGTGCTGTAGATTAATGTAAGGAGAGACGTCTAGTGCAGAAGCACAGAGCAGCGTAGTGGTGCGTTGTACAGTAAATGCGATACTAGTGCGTTTAATACTAATAATGTATTTCAATTTTTAGGTTGGAAAAGCGTGTTCATTATAATTATATTTGCTCTTATTATACTCTCATTGCCATCGGATCACAATTCAACTGTAGTTTTAATTTGTCAACAAATTCACATTTAATTTTTCTATCATATTATTTTCACTATTTAACATGCCCTTCGCAAAATAGTATTCCAGGGCGACTCTCTTTCTACAACGTGTATCTCAAATGAATTAATTCAATTAATGCGAGCTAGTCCAGTTTTAGATCGACCAATTGTGTCAGTAACGCATTGTAATCCTTGTTGAAGCGTTTTCATTTGGATTTCTCAATAAACTCGCTAAAGGTTTTATGTTGATCTTATTACCTTAAATGAAATGTCCATCAATAGAGTGGAAAATACGCTGTCAAAGCAATACAAATTCGTTTAAATCCTCACAACCAACAGTAGAATGACTGTGTAATGACCACAAAGAGATAAATTCGAAGTTCTGAAATGCTCGATTTTGGTCGTTATTGTATTATTGTAGATTTCGATACGAAATTTCTGATTATGTCGTAATGTATTAAAATCTTTTGCAATACGCTCCACTAGCTGCGTGTTTAATTGGTGCGAAACAGTAGAATTATCGAAATAACAATTATTTTTTCACACCGTAGTCACATAAGATTAACTTCAAGCTGGCATTTGCTATAAATATTTTAGAGAATGTATGCAGATAGTGTTTATTACAATTCACCACTTCTTTTGCTGCGATTACCTTTACCACATTCAACTTTACAGAGATTCTTCTACGATCAGGCGACCTTCATTTTTTTACCCCGGTATATGATATTTAATAGGTTTTCGTTAGGATGAGGAAGTCTGTTTTACAATGTAAATAACATTTAAAACGAATAAACTAGCAACGTTAATTTATTCAGCATCTGCGCATCACGGCTTTATATAGTCATACTTTAATACATGAAAACATAAATGAGATAGAAAGAAACTGAGTTCCAGAATAATCGTTCGCTTTCAGAATTTAAGATAACTTTGTCACGACGTAAAAAAGTGTGAACGGAAACGAACTAAATTTAATTCATCAAGAAATTCGTCATTCTATTATCAAATTTCTTATTTTCCATGTGGAACAGATTTCTTGTTCTTGATGTATCATTTGAAACGAGTTACTGATATACTTACATGCCATTAACAGTATATAGATATACACAGACATGACTCCACATCATCATTCACGCTCTTGAAACTATTCCACTCCCCACAACATTTCCCTACTCTCCTCTACCATTGTTTAGCATTCCATACTACATATTGAATCATTCTGTTCAACATCCCATCCCACTCCACACCACACCATACAACATTACCCCAGTCCGCTCCACCCAACCCCTCCTCACCCCAATCCACCCTACACCACACCACACTGTACGCCTCACCACACCACACTACACCACGCTACTGCACACCATTACACACACCATACCAGTACACACACATCACCGCTTTGTACACCACACCACACATAAGATGACTATGCACAACACCACACCACACCTCTCAACACCTCACCATACTACTACACATCCAACACAACTACAAACACCATATCATACAATTCCATTCAATTCCAAGCCATGTACAACAGAACTGCATAATTCATATACACACAATAACCAGCAAAATCATATGACATCACACCATACCACAAAAAGTGGGCCACGAACGTGATTTAAAAAATGATTAACCGTGCGTACACGAAAATAATTTTGACTCATCGGTCTTTCCCAACCCCTTTGGAGCGACCGCCTCATTTCGATGCGCAGAGCACAGAGGAGACGGCGAATTCGCACCGCGCTTTCTGCCGCGTGTCACTTTTATTTCGCTCGTTACTCACAACATATCAGGCTTCTTCGCCACTTAATGCCGTCCATCTCAATGCGGGCGAGCGCGCTTCAGTAAATGAACAGACTATCAGTGGCGGACGCGCGCAGCTTGCGAACAGCACGAGCGGGCTCCATCGCCCAGAGCCCACCTCCGCCCAACCGATGCCCTGCCCGTCCCCGCAGCCCTACACGCCCGCCCCCGCCGCCCCGCCGCCCCGCCACCCCCACCTCCCCCACCTTCCATGCCGCCCCGTCGCCCCGCTGCCCCGTCGCTCTGCTGCCCCGTCGCCCCGCCACTCCGCCGCCCCGCCACCCCGCCGCCTCGGTGCCCCACCGCCCCCACCGCCCCCACCGCCCCCACCGCCCCCACACGCCCCCACCGCCCCCACCGCCCCCACCGCCCCCACCGCCCCCACCGCCCCCACCGCCCCCACCGCCCCCACCGCCCCCACCGCCCCCACCGCCCCCACCACCCCCACCGCCCCCGACGTCCCCGCTACTGCCGCTGCCAACGCCACGCCCGCTGCCCGCTGCACGCCCCCGCCGCCCGCTCCCGCTCCTGCCCCAGTCATCCAGCGCGTTTTTCCCCAGACCGCAAGCGCGATAAATATCAAACGGGCGCACAGTGCCGTCCCGGTTGTCGCCCGTATTTCATCTGACTTCCGCGGTGCATACGAAGCGCTGCCGTGGGGCGTGGGTCGGGTGAGGGGGCGGGGAGGGACAGCGGTGGCGCCGCCACCTGGCCGCGCTGCAGCCCTACTCTCTTCTCCCGACGGAGCCCTGCGGAAGCTGTCCTTCTGCTCGATTGGTGTCGCGCGGCGAATTGGGAATTCGTTCACGATACGTACACGTAAATTACTGCCACCTGACACGAGCATGGCTGCACTAATGATTGCAAATTGGGAAAGGTATGGGTCATCAATAGTATGATACCCATTGTCACTACCAAATATTCTAAGTAGGATCGTCTCGGTAGAGAGGGAGCGTCAACCAGGAAACAGGGTTCAATTCCTGTTTGAGGTGACTAACGCTTGGAAAAAATTGAAATAAGCATCACAATGTTTTAAAACGACAGAAAGAATCCAACAAGTTCTACGAAATACTGGAAATTTTGTAGCTGTTAGTAATCATTTTACCATATTCGTGGTTATCAGAATTGCTTACTAAGAGATTTAACCTGTGAAGAAACTCCCATCAGCAATGTCAGGCGGAAAATATTAAAATGTGATGTGCCGTATCATGAGAACGTGGGTGGCGGCTGCCTTCACCGTTCGCAGTTGTTTCTCTCACCCCGAACGTTCTCAACCGACCCCACCCCTTTACCCCATACGTGAACGTCCCAGTGTATCCCAGCCCGACTCAGCAGTAGTATGCGTCCTGCCCGTCCCTACCCATCCTTGCCTTTCCCACCCGCCTACGTTCGCCAGCGGTCATCCATGCACGCTCACACCGGGAGAGATGGCTCAGAGCATCACTGCAGTGCCTCAGACTGGGAGGTCCTAGGTTCCGTGGCAGATTTTCGATGTTAGCTTGTTAGCTAGCTTCGAATTCAGTCGCTTTCTTCCAGCAGGCGGCTGCTCTGATCGGTAGTTTTCCGGTTATTTTCCGATTAATTCCCGACGAATGCCCGGGAAGTGCCCTAACAAACGGGCCACGGACCGCGCGCGATCTTCCCTGTCTCTTCCTTTTCTTATTCTCACCCCTTACTTACACTTACACTAACATGCACTACACAATCACACGTGCCGGGACACCAGTCAAGAGCTTTGAGCTTGTCCTGGATGGGGCGGTGCCCCGCTGGTGGGTGATACCTGGTTGGAAGAATACCGCTAGCCAACGGTAGGTTGGCACCGGATCTCACCTTCCAGCGGTGGACGATTACCGCCACCTCCCGAGAAAAAAACATGCACTACACGTACGGGGCTAATGACCTTAGGAGTTGACGCGCCCGGAACACTAACAATCAATCAACGCACGCTCAGCTCGTCACGCACGATCGTGCCCCGCTCCGCCCCAGACCGCCCCCTCATGCCCGCCTCCGCACGACAATGTCTCTCTCGTGCCATTCGGCGGATTGCGGACTGAAGCAATGTTTGCGAAGTAATTTGATGCGTTCGTACCGCAAATGGATTAAGTTTTGGAAAGGAAAATAGAAAAAGGTTGGATGTTTTTGCAAATATTTCGAGAGAAAGTCGTATCGAAATAAAGAATCTATGTTTTTTTTTATTTTTTGACATGAAGTTTTGATTTATCTCTTTTTCATCTTCACACGCGAGTGTATAATATACTAGAGCTTTGTTAGTTTATTTTAGTGGGAATTGAAAATTTTACCGACTTATGCGGAAAAAGTGTAAGTTGACGATCGACGTTCCTAAACGTGAACAATGGGCGTGAGTGTTCAAAATAGTTATGATACGAGTGGTAAATGTTACATTTTATTTTGCAAGTAGCAAAAGTGTTACGGCACCTGGTCGATAGACCGACTGGCGCAATTATACGAACAAAATAAAACCACATTTACCTCATGTGCCAAACACTAATTTTTACAGCGTTTATGAAATTAATTTTATTTTAATTTAAGGATGCACATCACATTATTGTAAGTAACGTCTGATGCGATCAGATGAAAGTATTCTGTTTTCTTTGCTGCATTCATAGTTTTATCTGAACATTTGTGCATCTTCACACTTTTAACACTCGTGCTAAAATGAAAATTTGGCTTGCTTTGCATGCCTTA
The DNA here is from genome assembly GCA_011170035.1 of Teleogryllus occipitalis. Taxonomy (NCBI): domain Eukaryota; kingdom Metazoa; phylum Arthropoda; class Insecta; order Orthoptera; family Gryllidae; genus Teleogryllus; species Teleogryllus occipitalis. Next base: position 28,076 of record BLKR01000756.1, on the reverse strand, counting down.
CAAGTAACAGCTTCTATTTGGGGCTTTTTAAAAAGTGTTTTGCTTTACTCTTCTTACAGAATTCGTAAATATTATCATTGTAAAGAAGCTATTGTCTTGTGAACATTTACGCACTTCAAATGATGTTTTTATGTTGTTTTCTTCTCTTCAGTTCTTTGTCAGGCTTCTAATTTTTTTCATGTCCTTACTGTCTGTTCGATGTCCGCTACTGCAGCGGTAATTGCGATGTCGTGTCACACTCTGAAATGTTTGGAAGTCTTGATGATTGATTATAATGCTCTAGTGCTGGGAGCTCATTGTTACGTGCGAGTGATCATCTGTCACTTAAAAACTTTAAAGTTTCATTTGAAAGTATCTGACATTTCATATCTTTTTCCTTTTCATTTCTTCAAACAGATATGTGACTATATGTTTAAGGAGATTGATAATTACCTAGAATGTCTTGTGTCCTGAAATCTGTACTACGAGTACAAACTAATTCCTTCGGATGCGTCTTTGGACCTTCGGATTTACAAAGTTTCCGTTGCTGACTCACAGTTCTAACCTCGCAAATGCACCCAACTTGGTTTTAAATTAGCCCAAATTTATCCCACAATCATGAATGAGTTAGCGGAAAATATTAAAAAAGAATATCCATGGAATCAAACATTTCGAATCCCTCCAAACGTACTTTTCTGATCGCATTCAAAGCTTCAGGAAACAGTATTTTTCTGTTATTTTTTTGTAGGATTACACAAATTACATTTTTAGGATTTGTTTTTGTGTTTTTATGTTTACTATGGGGATACCATAGTAATATATAGGCACGCCCTCCTTTCTTAGATCCTCGAGTTCATGACACGACGTCGATGCATTCTTCTCGACTGTCCCCACTTTCACCTGAACCTCCGCCTCTTTCTCTATTTCCTTCTCCGGCTACTTCTCTGCCTTATCCGTCTTCTTCTCCACTTTTCATACCCTCTCCTCTTCTTCTCCTACGCTTTCACTTGCACATCCTCTTCCATTCTCCTCTTCACCTCTCCTCCACCTCCACCACTCTCCCGTCTACATCAGTTTCCCGCCTCCTCCCTTTCTGTATTTCCTCTCCTCCTCCGTCATCAACTGCACCTCCGTCTTCACATGCACCTCCGCCTCTTCTCCTCCACCTCCACCCCTCTGACTCTATCTCCTTCACCTTCAAACCCTCTTCTGTCTCCTCCTCTCCGCCTTCACCTGCAACTCCGCCTCCGCCCGGGGCGGGGCAGGGCGGCGTTCATCAGGCAGCTACCGGCGCGCGCCACGCTCCGACGCCCCGCCCCCGCCCCCGCCCACGCCCCCGCCCCCGCCCCGCCCCTCCCCCGCCCCGACCCAGGCCCGCCCCCACCCCGCCCTCGCCGCTCGGTGGAGCGCGCTGCAGCGCCGCGCCGATGCGCCGTGTCATCCAATCTCCCTGATGTGTTTGCGCGTCGCTTTCCCGCGCGCGGTGCTCCCCCGCTCTCGCCCTCCCCCCGCCCATCCACCGACAGCTCAGCACCGCTCGCTGCTCTCCTTTGCGTCCCATTTCTCTACTCACCTCTCTCAAGCGACACATTCAGGCTTGGGCTACGTGACAGTTTTACCCGTTTCAGTTTACCCGTCCGGGTATGTACAACGTCAATAGCCAGCTCCCTATCGTACACAAGTCACTACTCTCTTTTGCTTCCCATTTCTCTCCTTTCGTTTCCCGTGGGATTCATTCAAGCTTGGGATACGTGGAAGATTTACCAGTTCCGGTTTATCCGTCCGGGTACATACAATGTCAATTGCCAGCACCCGGAGTGCTCACTACACTACTATTCTCCCTTCCTTTTCTCTCCCTTCGTCTCCCTTGGGACCCATTCACGCTTGGGATACTTGCAGTTTTGCCAGTTCCGTTTTACCCGTCCGAGTATATACAATGTCAATAGCCGAATCATCCTATAGCGCAAAGTGTACTATTCTCCTTCGCGTGGCATTTCCCTCCTTCTCTATCTCACCCTTACGCAAGGTCGTAATTCCTGACTTTTACCCGTTCCGTTATACATGTCCAAGTAAATGCAACCGTCTATAAATTTACCCTATAGTGCAGTAAGATGGCCGACGAGCTAAAGCGGGTAATCCCGATTGGGCAAAAATGGGTGTTTATGGGCACCTTTGATTTCCTTTTAAAGCTGTTAAAAGCGGCATGTGCAAACATGGATGCACATAAATGTCATGTATCCTGCCCAACTCACTTGTTTTCCACGATCTCACATAACAACACACGTGCAAACTCAACGACGCACAGCCTTCGGCCAGGGATGTATTAAAAACAATAAAGGTCAATTCTTATAATTTTATAATTGTTTTTAACGAAATAAATTAATTGTTGATTACATCAGAATGTTTGAGAATCACTTTCTCGTGTCCATTTGGTAATTCATCTGTTTAATCATTTGTAATAAAATATTTAAGAATAGTTTTGGTATTTTGGTTGACGACGTCAGTACGTGTAATATTATGCTCCATTCCAATAGATGTCAAAGAGGGATTAAAATCCTCTTTATAAATAAAGACAAACAAAAGACTTGAAAATAAATGACAGCATACAGCGTGCAGCTATGGTGTTGGATGTTACTTTCCAGGATTAATTTGGTGCTTTATTTCTGATTGGTTTTGTCGTTAGAATACTATCATCTGAAATTATAGTTCATAAGCATAGTTTGTTGTTCGTGAGCTGCGTAGCAGAACCAATGACGGTAATGGCCGCATGCGAACCGAAGTTGAAGTACACACGTGTTTGCTCAAATTCTCTATCCCAATCACCCGTACGGACTCATCTCATCTCATCGAAGGTAAATCCAGTGATACAACGCAACCAATAGAATTTTTAAAGTGAATTTTGAACATTAAATAAGATCCTAAACAACATTATTTTGAGAAATATGCGATTACATTTTGCGAAGCAAATTATGTTTTGTGTTATTATGTAAAATTGAATCAATCAATTAAATCACTTCATGCGTGCTGTAGGATTTTCTCTCTTATGCCATTTTATTTATATTATTGTGCTCATAAGATGAAAGTTCTTAACTCGATTTTTGGCGAAGTTGGGATAAGCACTGAAACTACAAGTTAAGTATCGCCTCCTATATTCTTTCAGTAGTATGCATACCTATACATGCGACTCTCACACGCAACCAATCCTTATAAATGAGGACTCTAAAGAAAATGTCAAATGTCCCCAACACCCTGGCAGATACATCGTTAAATAACTCCTAAACGAAGCGCTTTAAGGGCTTAAAAACTAAAATCTTCAGGCCAACGGCCTCAAAGAAACATTTCTCACGCCGTAATCTACACAATGAGATCTTCCTGAACATTCCATTACATTTTTGCTGGTTTGACGCTTTTCAATTCTACCCCACCTATTGAGACCATTTAGAATCTGCAACTACATGTCAAATTAAACTAAATACTTGATATTCTGCGCGAATGAATTACACGGGTGTACCTCTTTTCTCGATAATAATGTTAAATAACAATAGTTTGTATGGACAAGGCTGTATTGTATTGTTATCAATTACAAAGAGACATAGAACAAATGACGGAGGATATGAGAAGCGTGAAGGAAAAGATATATTACAGGCTTAATATGGAAATGGAAAAATAGGGAAGAGGGTGGGGTTTAATAATCGAGAGTTCTCTCACGGGTAAGCTATTTAGTAAAACGACCGAATTCATGTCGACTCCTTAACAACAAAAAGCGTTAGGAAATTGGCTTAAGTTAACGGCTCAAAAACCTAACACTTGTTTCCTCCAAACTAAGATTATTGACTTAAGAACTTTTACCCCGTGACCACAGTTACATGTTTAATACTCTTGCTCTTCTTGTGTTTACTCTATCTATACTCGTAAATGGTTTTCTACCTATCGGAACTTTTTATTTCGTCACGCGTGGACAGTGACGAGAAGGAAGAGGGGCCAAAATGGAATGCTCAAAAAAAAATGTTTGTTTGTGATTCGTGCATACCACACCCCTTACGGGAAACGAGGATGCGTCAAGGAATGATGACTAGGACTCTAATTAATTTACTTAAAAAACAAAACACTCGTAAATTACAGAACAGAGGCATTTAACATTTATTTCCTTTATTCATGGAAATTGCGAAAGCAAGTTCTCTCTTACACATTGATTTTACATAGATTCCTTGGTTTTGGTGTAGAGATAACCAAGCAGATGAAAAGGTCTTCTTTCTTGGCTTGACTCGATATAATGCAAAAAAGTTTCTTATAATAATTTACAAAATTAATTTACACTCTCGAGAACTCTCGCATGGGTTCCAAATTCCACCCTCTTCCCTATCTTTCATTTTCCATATCAAGAGAGGAAGTTGTTAACGAAACGTGTTTATTTAAAACAAATTAAGATAACTTCCAATGTACTTATAGAATTTAAAATAAAAATAAGAAACAATGAAATTGATGTTTGAAGCAAATTTTGAATAAAGTTTATTCAGTATTATAATGTTCTTGAAACCATTCTAACACTTTCTTAAAAAGACATTTGAAGTAATTATACAATCTTCGTTGACACTTAGATTTTTCATTTTCCTTGACAGTCACTAAAACATTACAAAAGCTTTTTACTCTCGAAAAAGCTACTTAAAGCTATCCATGCAAAACTACAGAATTGGACAAGCATTACCCAACTTTTTGGAATATTATTTATCTTTATTACCGAACTGAGAGGTACGCACGTGCAATTTAATCGCCTAGAATATCAAGTAATTAGTTTCATTACACATACAGTTGCAGATTCTGCACGTCTCTGAACAGGTGGCGTACTGTCGAGAAATGCTGGGCCATCAAAATGTAATAGAATGTTCAAGAAGCTTTCGTCCTAAAAATTACGTTGCAAGGAAAGTTTCTTTATTGCCTTCGACTTCAAAATTCCAGATTAAAGGCCCTAGAACGCTTTGTTTAGGAGTGTAGCTTCACGGTGGCGGCCGTGGGTGGGAGGAGGAGCGGAAGTATCGCATACCTGCGAGCATGAATAGCTGGCGCCCCAGCTTTGGGATACATTTAGACAAAGGGGCCGCCAGCTTGACCGGGAAGGTCACGTAGTAGACGCGAGCCTCCCTCCCACACCTAGAACAGTCACGTGACGGCTGCACTCTGGTATAAAAAGCTAAATAAATTTTAATAATGCTACCCGAATTTGCGTGATGAATTTGACATAAATATTTAGATTAATTTTTTAACAGAACTTTCATATTTTTAAAGTCAGAGTGCAAAACGTCACATCTCCGTGAAGTTCTCTTTCTTTAGAGACCTTACTTATGTGGATCGGTTGTGTGCGCGCAAAACTCACTTATACAACTGAAATAATATAGGAATCGATTTTACTATAAACAATAAAACATGAGATGAAAACGCAATATCTCGATTATCATGTGCTAAATAAATTTTATAATACTAAATATATTTCCACATATTTTCAATCGATCTGTTTAATAATAAATTTAACTTGCTTGCTTGCTTGGAACTTCTACATCTTTTACTAACGTACTCAAAAGAGCATTTACAGTACTAAATGTATAAAGAAAATAGTCCTAGTTTTCTTGCAAATGTTTCAACTTGTCCAAGATAAAAATTAATTTGTTGAAATTACTAATCATTCTAGGGAAAGTATTGTTTTCCAGCTTTTTCAATGCAATATCACGACTGAACACGCTGACTTGAAAATGTTTCCCAATCACTGCTGATAAAGAAAATACTGGCACAGGAATAACAGAATCCAATCCTAACAAGACACAGTCTTCACTCTTCTCTGTACACAATCATACATTCTTTGCCAATGTTGTTTCTTTCTTCTTTTTGACGAAGAACATAAAAATACGAGTATGTAAGAGCTCTCTTTCCATCGTATTTTGATTAAAGTTTTATTCTAAGCTTTCTGATAATGCCATCCTCAAATTTTCTTGAGCCTTCTGCCTTATCTTTTGGATTCACCCACAGAACACCCTGGCAATTTCGTGGAGATGATTTCTTCCTTGAATTTCAGTCATCCCATAGTACACTGTAGCTCCTTCAGGGTTATCTCAAGGGGTCTCATCTTTCTCAATTCCCTGAACGGAGAGGGTCAGGAGAAGAAGAGGAAGGCCCGATGCCTATCCCTCCCCGATTTATGAGTATTTTGGATTGTTGTGAACTCGTGGATGCTAACATGATTTGGAACATAAAAGCAGTAATGTCATTTCAAGTACCATAATATATATGGAAACCCAATTTTGATGTCTCGTTAAATGTCCATGCACATAGTTCATACTTTGTCCTTTCGGGTATATATTTCACATTTTCTACCCGTTCTCGTATTCTCACAAAAAATAGTTACCATGATTTATGACCGAACCGTCATACCACTTTTTTGAAAAACAAAAAAAAAACACGATCGGATTGATAAAGAGGAACGTAAACTATATCTACTTCATTTTCGTAAGTTGCTTGTACGATTATAATACTTGTTTTCAAAATGTTAGTAGTGTTAGCTTTATTTTGAGTCGTGTATTATAATCAACGAAATATTTACAATTCATCCTGGCATCAGCAATGAATGTATGAGAATGAATGTAGGTAGCGTTCTCACCCCGTTACAATGTCGGAGTTAGCATAGTACTTTTTCATTAGTTACGTATTGATTGAAATCCCATCCTAAAATTTGTGGTTTCTTTCTCATTAACCCTTTTTGTGACAACAGAGCACAATTTACTCTAAAAGCTGAAAGCTATGGGTTGATAATCGAAGTGTTTTAGGATAGAAGTTAAAGTATTGTGATACGTAAGGGTTAACAATGGAACGAAAAACTATCCGCTCGTAGCTCCGTTAGTTTAAAATTCCTTTGGTTTTTAATTTGTTATTTGATAGTGAAATCTGACTCGATCATCTGCCGACTCTTGATGTATTACTTTCACTTTGGCACTAAACGCTCCAATCTCTTTTCACCAGTGTGTCGGGTTTGAACATCGATGCAGTGAAAGCACATATAAAATTAGTTCATCGTTCTTCTCGTATTCCCATTACTGCCAAAAAGGAGCAATATTCTGTTTATATCCAGTTTAACGAAATATTATTTTTCATTTCAATAGCGAAAAATAGAAAATGCCAATAACGATGCTCATTTTAAAAACCATTTAATTAAGCAATGTTATTACACAACTTGATGACCCAACGACGTTTATAAATTTAGATTATCGGAAACTCGTACATGAATTCTCTCATCACTACGTTTAATTTGTGGTTCATTTAGTGACGTGTGTTAAAAGGGTTATCACACATCTCCCTTTATGTGTAGATAGCGAATATTCGAACATAATACATAAAATAATTTGCACTAATTATTTACTAGTATACTATTGTACTAACATCCGATTTACAATTTTTTGATGTACTTCTTTTCAATGGAAGGAGTCAGTTTTCCTTTAACTAGACATCTCACCATGGGCAATAATAAACTATATCTCCAATTGTTAGTAGTTTACATCGTTATTAAGTTTAACAAAATTTATAATGAGTCCAGATATTTTATGTCAAGATGTTTTTTAAGGATGAAATAGAATTATTATTTTGAACTTAGCCTTTTGAAAGGCATATAGTATCCCAAAGAAAGAAATGATGTTCAAAAGTAGGATGATACACCATTTAGCAATTTGGCATTCCACACTTAGAAGGAAATAAAATGGGACTTTTTATTTCTTGCTCTACGATATGCAAATAAAGTATATATATATATATATATATATATATATATATATATATATATATATATATATATATATATATAGTTATTCTTTGAAAACTTCCGTTTTTACATGAAAAAAATTTTGTAAAAAAAAAAATCGCCGAATACTCATTACAGTTAAATAAGTATGGCGTTTTATTCAACACTTCCTTCATACTGATATTCTGGTGTTGCCCCTCTGCATATATTTAATGTTGGCTTAAAATGACGTATTTGGTGAAAAAACTACGAATATTGCACATGCGTAAGTTGAGAAGTCAATATGTGTTGGTTGTTTTTTTTTTTTCGTGTTCTTTAAAAATATGGAAATCATAGAGTAATAACCGAGTGTCATTGAACCCCGTTTAATTGCTTCACATTTTCTCATTAATGCAATAAAGACAAAATACGACAAAACTGTTGTAAGAATGCCCTGGCGCATGTAACTGAATACTTCAAACAGTGTCTGAAACATCCGCGAACAGAGTAGGGTTCAAAGAATCACGGCACTTGAAGAAATTCTAGAAGGTGATTATTTTCCAAACAATTAGTTCATTTCAGTTTGGTGGTACTTTCGCTTATTTAAGTAAGGTCGTTGAAACTCATGATCAGACTCTGATCAATGGCAGTTGTTTACGCTGATCAATTGCTTTAAAACTGGCCGGCACTCATTCTGAAAAATATCATAAAGAATATTTTACCTTCGCCATAAAGCGTGATATCCCAATATCTCGATTATTTTTTCTGCACTTTTATCACGAATACTTGAAGCAAGTTGATGAGATCGCTTTTATAAAAACATTTAATGTAATATGGAAGTCGTTCTGCTGATTAGAAAAGAATCCACATCTGTTTATCTCATTATTCACCACATACTAGTAAACTCTTTTTAAAGGGGAAATAGAAGCTATATTTCGCATTCCATTATTTGCTATCGTGCTCAAATATGTCGAATGTGTAAAACATGCAACTTAAAGTATATTTTTAAGAGAATTTGTTTGTTTCTTTTTCCATGAATTTGGTTTGTTTAATGATAATTTTATTACTAACTTTTCTATTTTTTGTTTCAGGTAAGAAGCCTCTGAGAGAGAAAGAATCCAACTTTCGGAGATGATGCTGACGTTTTCGGTGAGATAATATCTTAAACATTGTTGTCTTTCTTATACATGTGTGTCTTCTTAATTACATCTTTGAACATTTTCATTTGTGTATCCTAATTATGTTGAACTCGTAGACATTTTAAAGATATTAATGAAGTAATAACTGTTAAATTGTTTCATTAATGTTTGAACGACGTTCTTAAAAATTATTTTTTCTTGGCTGAAGTATAAATAAAGGGAAATAGTCCACTAAAGGGAAATATTTCTTCATTCTTTGTAATTCGTATCTTATGTGCCTGTTAATGTATTTACTTACGACTGAGATTGAAATTACCATAGGACACTAAGCAGATCAGGTATTCCTCCACTTTACAAGAAGAGTACGTTGCGTCATTTAGTTTCTTGAATGTAATTTGATAAACAATGTATTACTACCTGGAGATTTCTTTATTTTTTATAATCTGATCAGTGATTTCATTTTATTTGCATCTTAATTTCTCTCGAAACAACATGAATTTTAAATTTCAAGTATATCTGTGACAAGGGTACGAGGGTCTGATTAAGTTCAAAAACTATATTAATTCACGAGGCCTGGCCTGCATGCTAATTGAAAATGTACTTTGATTGAAATAATTAATTTAAGGTATGCTACAATATATTGGTTTCTTAGTAATAGTAAACTGAAAAATAAATAATGTGGAAAGAAATGCTGATCTTTATACTTTAGCCTGGCAGTAGACTCACTATTTTTCACTAATTGCATCGTACCAGAAAACGTATTCTCCGTGCAGTAAAAAAAAAGAAAATTGTATGATTCAAGGTTTTTAGTTACACATATACTAGATTTATGAATTGTATATAGAACATTGATTGATTGATTTTTTCGTGTTTCCTGGCGCGTCAACTACTTCGGTCATTAGTCCCGTTAGTGTAGTGCATGTTTTTTTTCTCGGGAGATAGCAGTGATCTTCCCCCGCTGGATGGCGAGATCCGGCGCCGACCTACCGTCGGCTAGTGGGGTTTCCCCCTAACCAGGACTCTCCCACCAACAGGGCACCGCCCCAGTCGGGACAAGCTCTAAGCTCCCGACCGGTCTCCCGGAATATGTGGTAGTGTAGTGCATGTTAGTGTAAGTGTGTGTGTGAGGGGAGAGGATAGGACAAGGAAGAGGAAGGACAGATCGCGCGCGGTCCGTGGCCCGTTTGGTAGGGTACTGCTCCGGCATTCGCCTGGTGTTGATCGTATATAGAACAGATTCTATGTATTATATACGTAGAATAGACACATCAAATTACGAAACTCTTCTATTACAGCAATGCTTCTTGAGTAACAAAAAGCTGTTCCACCTCAACTACCCACCCCCACACTTTAATCTCTCGTCTCACTTCCCGTACCTGCCGAATTTTTTCACTTCCCCTTATCTCAAAATGCCTTATGACCCTCCATTCGCCTCTACTCCTTTTGCCGCGCCACATCGAACTCCCACTCACTTCACTTCTCACCGTGCATCACCATCGCTTGCTCTGCCTCCCCATAGTATAGTATTTAGGTATTATTGTAAAATACTCAAATTGTCAAAATGAAAATAACTGTGTAAAAATTATTTCGTCAGACTTCTTTAGATCCACATATTTAAAGACAGCAAACTTACTGTAAATAAAGAAATGACATTTGTAACTCAGTTTTATTATGGCAATATTCTACACATTATTGGCCTAATTTCACACTATGTTTCAGTAATTTAATATATTCTTATTTTTTAATGTACTAGGCAAAATGAACGCAGATTTTAAAGTTAAATTTTACTTGGGATGAATTAATACGAAGATTCTGTCTTCGTTTTAATATTCCATCTTGCGCCTTCCAACCTGCGCCTTCCCCACTTGGACCTCCCCCCCTGTGCCTTCCTCACTCACGCCATCCCCATCTGCGCCTTCCCGACTGCCCCTTCCGCAACTTCGCATTCTCCAACTGCGCCTTACCCAACTGCGCCTTCCTCGCCTGCAGCTTCACCACCTGCACCTGCCCCACCCGCGACTTCCCCACATGCGACTTCCCCACCTGCGACGTCACCACCTGCGCCTTTCCCAACTGCACTTTTCCCGCCTGGGTTTCCTCTTCTGCGCCTTCCCCACCTGCGCCTTCCCCACCTGCGACGTCACCACCTGCGCCTTTCCCAACTGCACATTTCCCGCCTGGGTTTCCTCTTCTGCGCCTTCCCCACCTGCGCCTTCCCACCTGCGACTTCCCACATGCGACGTCGCCACCTGCGCCTTTCCCAACTGCACATTTCCCGCCTGGGTTTCCTCTTCTGCGCCTTCCCCACCTGCGCCTTCCCACCTGCGACTTCCCACATGCGACGTCGCCACCTGCGCCTTTCCCAACTGCACATTTCCCGCCTGGGTTTCCTCTTCTGCGCCTTCCCCACCTGCGCCTTCCCACCTGCGACTTCCCACATGCGACGTCGCCACCTGCGCCTTTCCCAACTGCACTTTTCACGCCTGGGCTTCCCCTCCTGCACCTTCCCCACCTGCGGCTTCCCCACCTGCACCTCCCCCACCTGCGCCTTCCCCACCTCTCTGCAACGCTCCGACGGCGCTCATTGATTGCGGGAGCCAATCCGGCGCGCGGTAGCTGATAAAATTAATAATCAGAGTCCGCCCCCCCTTCGCGGCCTATTTAATTTTTGTCGGTGATTGACGTCATTTGTCCTAATGAGGGTCCGATGCAGAGCAATGCGGTGCTCCCAGAGCGCAACCCGTGACGCAAGGGGAACGGTAGAACACAACGCATTTCCCAGCGACACTGCCCAAAGTAATCAGTTAGCACATGGATCGTGACCGTAAATGCGAAATAATTCCAAGGGAATCAGAATCTGTAAACCATTATGCCCTACCCGATTAATCTTCAGATCGGTTCAGGCGCGCGACATTGTCCACGAGCCCGTGACAAATACTCAGAAACAGGAAGTAAGGGTTAGCAAACTGAAGATTCTAGCGATTTCTAGTTGAGCGTGAAGTTCACTTGTTGTAAGATCCCCTCTCCACCCTGCATTATCAACTTCAAGAAGCGAAATAGCGAAAACGATCTTAGGGATACAAATGCATGAAGAAAACAGAGTTACTATAAGTCGGATTTACGCATTTTCATTATAGCACTAGCACACCATTCAATAACGTTTGTGTGGACTCCAGTTACACACACCACAAACTGAAGGGAGCGGTTCATTGTCACGTGAATGGCATTATTTTGATGAAAACAGTTCTAAAATATTGCGCACAATAAAAAATAATTTTCAGCCTGACGGCCGCTCTAAACCGCCTTCGCCCATGACTTTCCATGCTGGTTTTCTGGCATGAACATTTTCCAAAGGAATAATTTGCCGTTAGAGCAGCGAGTCTCGTCGTACAGAAAGGCCACTGCATTTCCGTCGTAACAAGGTTTTCTTTCACCATCTAGCCAAAAGCAGTCTATTCCGTCCAGACACTTGACGATAGCTGCATGAAATTGACCCTTGACATCTTCAAAACTCAAATAAACGCACGACAACAAAAACGTAAAACCAGGAAAAACACACACCAATTGCGCACTAACGTGGTTAAACAGGATATAAATTCCACCCTACACATGTTTTGCTAGTAGTGGAGGCAATTTGTGAACAAGGGTCTACCGCACTCCTCTCATAACCGGCAGATCTCTAAAATCACGATAAAACTGCGGAGTTTGACCAGCAGACAGGTAAGTAATTCAAAAGAGATTGATTAAATTATAAAATAATATATTATTTTTTTATTGAACGTCACATCAACATCTAGGTTATTAGCGACCTCTAATGGGGTTAACGTTATAGTAACTGTGAAGATGAAGCGATACGGTGATGATAAGGGGTGAAAGGACGAACACAAATACAACCATGCCCGAGACGGCCTTCGAACCCGCGACCCTTCGGTCCGAGATCGCTAAGGTAGTGTCGTAGCTATCTCGGCCACCGGACCGGCTCTTTATATGTTTATTTAACGTCAAAATAGTTAATAATTGTAGTAACGTTTGATTTTATGTGGCAAAAACATTCGTTTGTTTTCGGTAGTTCATTGTATTATTGCTGCTCCAGTGGCCGGCATACTGGGTGTGATCTGGTCCCGCGCATGGATGACCCACTGCTTGTTGAGTCAGCTCCTCGGATGGTGCGAGGAAAGGAGTTTCTCGTTCGTGATCGGCTCTAGTCTAGTGAAAGCCGAGTTACAACGTCTAGAGCTCAAGACGACCACTGCCGCGGGCCACCACTTGCAGTCTGGCGCCAATTCTTGAACTTGAGCAGTTTTGCTTTGTACTATTGTTATTTCTTTAAAAATCGCCCATACGTGACATTTTTAAACAGAACATTGAATTTGTTCCGTAAGCATTACACTGGTATATCTTTAATGCAAAAAATTAGTTTATTTTTAATGATGTTCCGAAATAACTTTGAGGTTTTTGAGATTAATTTCTACAATTTTTAATTCATAAATTTTTACTTTTTATTTTGTTTATATTTTATCCATATTATTTGGTTTAGTTTTGTAAACTATGCACGTCATGAAGAGTCTCTTTAGTTTAAATGTTTATATCCCATGTTAAGAAATTACCACTCAATGCAATCGTTTCCTGTAACAATCCCGTTTGCTGTTTTCTAACCCTCAAATGATAGTGCATTTCATGGCTTTGTTGCAACATGCTGTGTATCCAAACTGTACGAATAGATTGATCTCGAAAGAAGATAGAAATACCAATTCACTACAGACGTAGGCTAGTGTTTCAGAGCTACGCGTAAATTGTGAATGTCTTTCTTACTTATTTCGTTCTTGGATCACGAGGAAATTTGATTTCCGGTTGTTGTAAATGCGCAGACAAAACTTTTCTTTTGAAACTGGGCTGAAGGCTCCACAGAATTTGTGCATCGAAGCAGAAAAGAGCTTCCTTATCTCGTTATATTCTTCTCGAGGCACAAAGTCAACCATGTAAACAACCTCTTTGTGAGTAATGCGTTCCCATTACGGTGATAATTTCAGTCTTCTTGTATTTTCTTTTAAAGAAAGAGAAGAAACGAGCTGATTTCGACTTCGTAGACAATAAAGTAAGCTTATTAGGCTCATGACTAGTTATTTGACGTTACCTTCAAAGAGCTGCCCAGAAAAATAGTTCTCGTTTAAATTGATTTTAAATACATACTATCTAATCTTCGTGCTTTTATGTAGCTGACTCTCATGAATACGTTTGTAATAACTTGTCCTTGATCAACCCTTCAGTTTGAAGTGATTTGTAAGGACTTGCGTAGTACTATATCTAAATACAGTCACAAATCAATTAAATACGGAGTAATTGCTTTGAACTAAGAGTTTCAAAGCCCTACTACTTAATTTAAGGATCTGGATGTCCTACAAGCGAAAACAAGTATTTGAAAGGAACGTTACAGTCATTTGAGAATAGTCAGTATCCCATTTCCTAAACTAAAAATTCAGAAAGTAATGAACCAGGTGAACAATACAAAATTCTTGAAATTCGAAAACAGTTGTATTCATTATATCAACATTTTTCGTAAAACTATGTCAAAACCGTCAATTTCAAATATTGCGTGCAAAGAACAGAATTATTATAAGATCTGTTGCAGTCATTAGCTCGAATTCAAGAAAATTTACCAAATTGAATTTTTGCTTTCATATTAAAGCATAACCACTTTCCAGAACTAAATACGATACCCAACAATTTATTCGAACCCTATTAAAATACTTCTTACAGACATTTTCTGGGTAGCATTCTTTTAAAATTCAACATTTAAAAAATTCAAATTTCGTTTCAACAGTAAAGTCGAAGGTATTTACCTTTTTGATGAAATTGTTAAATACTTAAAGTATAGCATTTCGTGATCTGAGTCGCTATTCATTTCGCCCTGAAGATGGTCGCATCATGACGGTCGGAAAGTTGGCATCTGTGCCTAGGACATCGTACTTCCAGACAGCAAAGCAGACAGGTTGAATATTTTTCCAGCAGACGATCCATAGCGTTAATTTTCTGTAATAATGTTAAACGCCCTGGAGGGATACGCATCGAAGAGAAAGAAGTATCCGACTAATTTGCTGCTAATGACGCATGAAACCGATGCTCGTCCTATTTCTCTCATTGCGAGCAGGAAAGCGCGGCGCGCGGAGCGAATGAGGATATAGATCGCGTAGGGCGGGGGAAGGGGGGAGGGGAGCGAGGGGGTATAGATCGGGGTCGTGTGTGCATTATGCAGCGCGGACGGCGCCGGGAGGAGCGGGGCGGGGCGGCAGCACAAAGACAGCGCCATGCAGAATGCAGGGCTTCGTGCGCCTTTGCGCCCTCGTCCGACGCCGCGCCGCGCCGCGCCGCGCCGGGTGGCCCGGCCAAGCGCGGAGCGGGGTGGGCGGGGCGCGGAGGGTGCGACGTGCGCCAAGGCCGCAAGGGCCAGGGCGCGGTCGATGCCTTGCACGCGGCGCCACAAGCGGTGTCTCCCTACGCCTCTCTCCATCTCCCTCCGCCCTTCTCTTCTCTCTGTGCATCTTTCCTGCTCTTCCCGCCTCTCTATCTCTGTCTCTATATTCATCTCGGTGTCTCTCTACGCCCTTCTCTTCTCTCTGCTAATCTTTCCTGTTCTTTCCGCCTCTCTATCCCTGTCTCTATATTCATTTCTGTGTCTCTCTACGCATCTCTACGCCCTTCACATCTCTCTGTGCATCTTCCCTGCTATTTCCGCCTTTCGCTCTCTATATTCATCTCTGCATCTCTCTACGCCCCTCTCCACCTCCCTCCTCCCTTCTCTTCACTCTGCGCATCTTTCCTGATCTTCCCGCCTCTCTATGTCTTGATATTCATTTCTGTGTCTACGCAACATTTCTGTCCTTCCCGCATTTCTGCTTTTCTCCCTTCTTTTCTTTCTTTCATTTCTCTCTTCTTTTCTCTCCATTCCTCCTGCGCTTTCCGCTTTTTTCTATTTCTATATTCCTCTCTCCATTTTGCTACGCATCTTCCCGCGTATTTATTTCCCTCCCCGTTTCATTTTTCCTTTGCTTCTCTCTCTCCCCTCTCTCTCTCTCTCTCTCTCTCTCTCTCTCTCTCTCTCTGCATCTTTTTTGCTTTCCTCTCCTCTTTCTACTTCTGTATTCTCCTCTCCGTATCTCTTCTCCGTTCTCTTCTGTCTTCCTACTATTTCTCTTCGTATCTCTCCGTAAAGCCCGGTTTCTATAAACGGGAAACGAAGGCAATGGCCTTTATGCTTTTTATTTAGTTGGCTGTATTATTGAAAATATTATGTACACATATTATTTTAGCCTAGGTAGTAAATGTTTAAGCCACTGTAACATCTGCAATGTATTTCTATCGACCTTTGATAGATTTCGACACGAAAGCACTAATGCCGGCTCTTCGAGTAAATCTAATTTGGCAAAGGTGACTTCAATTATTTCATGCAATAATGTCAACAACACCTCATCAGCATTGCCACAATACCTACACTCGGGCTGCGATAGATTAGCGGCAATACCCTTGCCTCAAAACAACGTAATTCACCTTAGGCTTGCAGTCCGCACGGTAGCGAATTTTCAGCAGTAGCTACATCAGTGGATTCAATTCAGCCACCAACTGTGGGAGAATTCGAATGATCGGCTGCTCTGATCGGTAGTTTTGGGTTGTTTCTCCAATAAATTCCAGGTGAATGACGAACCTGTTCCCTAACAACTAGGAACGAACAACGCGCGATTTCTCCTTTCTCATAATTGTTTCCTCCCTTCCCTCCCTCTCCTTCCCTTCCCTCACAAATACACACTCGCACTTACGTGCACAGCACTACGACACGTCAGGATACCAGTTCTGTAGGGAGACATCTGGAGGCGGAAACTCCGAAAACTAACATGTAGGTTGATTTCGGATCACACGTTTCACCGGGGGAGGTACACCGACTCCTAGGATATAACATACACTACACTTACGGAGCTAATGACCTAAGTAGTAAATGACGCACCCAAAAACAATAAATACTCACCTCACTCACTCGATCCATAAGTTTCTGACGATGTATTATCCCTTAGGATCTCTCCAGCACCGCAAAGATGTCCGTAATATGCAACGAGGAAAAATATTTTTAAAGAGCCAACATCTATAACATTTGAATCATGCATAGATTTATATTCAGTGTGCTGATCATGGTGACGCAGACGAGTAGACTAAGTTAATAATAATAATAATAATAATAATAATAATAATAATAATTGATAATAATAATAATAATAATAATAATAATAATAATAATAATAATAATAATAATAATAATAATAATAATAATAATAATAATAATAATAATAATGTAATAAGTATGTAGTCTGTCATCACGATGTTCCAGGAATGAGGCTAGTCATTAAATCTCACCGAAGAATGGGAAACAGAGACATTGTAAGTGTAGCAGGAATCACTAACAAGAAAACTCACGCAAAAAGACACGCAGAATAACAGAGAATCTAAACTTCAGATGCTACTTAACATGAAATGTGAGACACAAAAACCGTTAAAGAAATTGTGGAGAGACAAACCACTCCATGGACAATATTTAAAAACAACGAGCAAGGTGCAGATCATTGAAGATCAGTCGTTTATAAGGCCTGAAAGAGGAAGAATGAAGCCAGAATCGGAAACAGTTTTAATAGCTGCCCAAGATCAAGCGTTGAGAGAACGTCACTAAGATAAAGCGGTTTTCAAAATTTTCCAAAGTGATATGCCGCTTTTGCCAGTATGAAGTAGAAACCATAGACCATATCGTCTCATCTTCTCCAATTCTAGCCAAGACCGAATACTTGAAAAGACCTGACAGGTATGTAGTTACCTTCACTAGCAATCGAAGCTCAAAACGCCCACTAATTTCAAAACACGTGCTCCAAGGGATACGAACACTCACAAAAGCCGGTGTCTACTTGTAGATGTTGCTGTGCCGTGCGATCAAAATACCATAACCAAGGAGACAGAGAAACATTTTAAATATATAAGAGTTTGGAAAACGAGATCAGCCAATGTGGTGCATTAGTTACCGGAAATCTGGGATTTATTCCACAAAATCTAAGTGCCTGGCTAAACTCCCAGATCATTTAAAAGACTGGAAAATATAAAACATTGCTTTTTTTGGGAATAGTCCACATTTTGCGCAAAGCATTGTAGAGGCACCGACAGCCCATATATCTGCACCTTAGGAAGCTCGTTGCAACCCGGAGTAGATTTTATAGCTAACAGACTCAAAACATTTTCAGACGTGAATTAGATTATTTAATAATAATAATAATAATAATAATAATAATAATAATAATAATAATAATAATAATAATAATAATAATAATAATAATAATAATAATAATAATAATAATAATAATACAAAGAAAGGCGCGGGCTTTGCTTCCGTGGTCGGTGGAACTATCAGCCCCGGACTCCTCCCTACCCCCGCGCGGGAAGGATTCAGCTGGATTTCGCCGCCAGCGCCCTCTCCGTGGCTGTTGCTCTCGTCTGCTCCAACGCCGTCCGACCCCCTCCCTCTCCAACGCCCCGCTCCCCGCCCCCGCCGTTGCCCGCCGCTGGGCTGCCGAGCGCGCGCGCCGACTGATTTACGGGCGGCGATTAGCACGGGTCGCTCCGCCCTCGCCCCCGCCCCCGCCCCCGCCCTCGCCCCCGCCCCCGCCCCCGCCCCCGCCCCCGCCCCCCGCCCTGCAGCTCCTCCGCGAACCGCTGGACCCCGCGCTCTGCGTCACCCCCGGCCTCGACGGAGCCAGTGTCTTGTTCCACTGTGTTTTAACTTTTCTGCTCTGCAGTTGCATTTTGAGTGCTTTTTGGAAACTGTTCCATCAAAATCTGCGAATATTCATTCGATTTCCGCCCTCCTTTCACTTCTACAGTATTGCACTATTTTTTTTATTTCTTTCAGAACGTTTTCTCTTTACCGTTTGACGCGTACCCTTTGCGGTAAATTTACCATCGTTTTCAGTATTGTTGTTTGTCACCACACTTCGTGTCTTGCCTCTCTTCTTCTTATCTTCACCATTCTTCGCGTTGGTTCGTCTCCTCATTGTGTTTGTTTTATTCTTTGGTTCATCTCTTTACGTGCATTTCCGTCCTAGGACATCTTTTATTGGTGTTCTAGATGCTCACTTTTAGTGTTGTTTTCTCCAATCTCCTCGATTGGATTGCCTAAGGCGGAGGACTGTGAGCGCACCATGTTTATACCATTCGCCTTCTCAATTCCTTGCCCACAATATCCTAATCGTTTCCCAGAGTATTCTGTTTGCCGCTCGGAGCCCTTCCTCTCGACCCCCATTCGTCGAGGATTGTTTCTTCCCGGGTTGGCCTGGCGAAAGCGTCCGTGGATCTGCAGAGGCCGAGCCCTTCGGCCAGCCCGCCCTTGGCTCCGCCCCCCCGCGCCAGACAGATGCGCCGCAGCCACGCGGGTTATCGGGCGCTGTCCTGCCCAGCGGCCGCCGCTATCCTCGCCCCCCCCCCGTCGCCACCGCCAGGCGGCGCTGAGCTGCCTGCTGCAGCCACCAGGGCGGGGCGGCCAATTCTGCCTGAGCACACGATGCTCCGCTTTCAGAAAGAAGTTGGCGGTTGACTTCGATGGTGGAACGGTGAGAATATCGGACTGTTATTCCCAAGTTCGCGGGTTCAAACCCGGTCGAAGCGGTGAGTTTTTAAGAGCGAAAAGATTCCTTCGTACGCCTTCCTTGGGAGGGGAAGTACATCAGTTGTCCCTGTTGTACTCTTACAGCTTGTAAAAGAACCTCTGAGCAAAATTAAAAACGCCAGTTTTGTCACCCGGGTGATACCTTTCTCTGCTAGACAGTAAAAGGAGCGTAGCGGAATTTGCGTGGCCAGGAGGAAGAGCAGGTCTGATGCCCAGAACCTCCCCTAGGAAAATAAGGCAGAATTGAATAGCGTCTGTTATTTCAGTAAGTTGTGTGAATATTCTGAACTTCAAATAAACACTACAATTTTATTTTTTCCAATAGTAATTTATTAACTATTTGACAATTCAACCCTAATTGGGGTCTTTTTTAAAAAATGTTGGCCCAAGATTGTTACAAATACAAAGTAAAGACGTATTTTAAAACATGTAGCATTTTGTATTAAAAATATAGATATTAGAAAACATGTGGCTACAAATGCGAACTGGCAGACATCTGGCCGACGAACAATTTTTATATAAAATGTTACCTATTTTTAAATTTTAACTAGTATTTGTGAACTCTAGATTTTAAAAAAAACGAAACGTCAAAAACTTAATACATTATTTGAAAAAAAATTGTCGTATGTTTTAAAGAAGGTCTCAATACTTGTACAACAGTATGCAACAAAATGCAATAAATGTTCACAAAATGTCACTTTAATTCAAAAATTTTCATTTTCAAACATTAAACGTATGCTATTTTAACCTCCCACTAGTCTTTAATATTTATTTAATGCTTTTATTTACAGTTAAGTTTCTCGAAATCTAACAATATTTTGAGCAAGCTGGAAATGACGCATTTTCTAAATGTGGCTTTTAGCACGTAGTAATTAATAGACATAGTATGCTGTGATTCAAGCAGTTTGATGAAAAGAGATTTGTTCTTGGCAAGAAAACCTGAAAAGAGTATAAGTTCTAATAAAATTATTAATTTTACTTAAACATTAAAATAAAAATAAGTGTTTGACAGTGTTAATCTCATTAGTAGGTGGCGGATTTTGATGACCTAAAACATCGCCAAAAATGATCAATAAAATGCTCTTACAATGCTTTAAAAATGTCCTAAAACCAAAGAAAAATGACGTAAAAAATCTTATCTAAACAATTTCGGATGAACCACTCAAGCCGCTAGATACGTTACTGATGTAATCGAGGCTTCTGTTCGTTCGAGTGAACTCAGTTTGCAAACTTTTGGCAGATAACAAAGAAAGACATAGATAGACATATAAATGCATTAAAATGAATTCCAATACTAAACGGCATTGTTCTAAAGAGAAAAGAAAAAAATTACATTTCATTAAAATCCACCCCTACTCACTAGTTTGCACTTTTGTTTTTAACACAAAACACTTCTCCCCACTTGAAACAATCTTAAATACCGTTGGAACCCTCTCTTGACGTGTGGATAAAGGTAGAGCTAATAAACTTGTAGTTTGCCTGAGCTATGCATGACTTATACATACACACACATCCATCCATCCATCCATCCATTCATCTATGAACGCACAGGTGGATGGACGGAAAGACAGAAATTATGAAACCACTACTATTTCATCTCAGGGATCCTCAAAATGGATTTTATCTCCAAGATCTCGACATCCAATTTTTGAATCGAATTCAACATTTTTCCTCTACATTCTTATGGCCGAGGTACAACTGGTACTACATTTCAAAACGGCACAACAAATAAGTGGTGTCAAATTAAACGGTAAATTAAATTGGCAAATACGTCAGTTTCTAAGTGCTCAGAATTTTCTATATTTGTTTTACGAAAAAAGGAACTAGATAGGCTATTGAAATGATGCTATTTTTATTCTATTTTGATGCATATTGTGCTACGTTGTATTCAGCCTTCTAGAAAGCAAAGTTTTCTTTTTTTCCTTGTGACACACAGCTTCTCCCTGTTAGGCTTCAATATAATGAACGCATCACTGTAAAATGTTCCCGGTTGCTTCAAGTTCGATTCCTCGTAAAACCTTGTCTCGATAATGGCGTCTTTCAACTTCGTTTACCCACGCTATCGCCGCGGAGCCTTAATACTTCCGTCAAACATAAACACGTCGCGATCGATGGCTGTTGTAAGCTCT
This sequence comes from Teleogryllus occipitalis, assembly GCA_011170035.1. Classification (NCBI taxonomy): domain Eukaryota; kingdom Metazoa; phylum Arthropoda; class Insecta; order Orthoptera; family Gryllidae; genus Teleogryllus; species Teleogryllus occipitalis. Next base: position 6,386 of record BLKR01000756.1, on the reverse strand, counting down.
CAGCGAACTCTGCATCGTCTTCATAAGCGCAGCACGGATGCGTCAGTTGTGGTTTCATGAAGCGCACAATTTATTTGCGTGGTCAAGTTTAATGTTAGTCTCTAGTGTCTCCATTATTGTTTTCTTGGATTGCTTTTATATTTGAACATGTGCGCAATTATTTAATGTATATTAATTTCTATAGTTCATAATATTTCGATATGATCATTTAAAGTGATACTGTCATTTTTCATTCTCGCAAACGCAGTTTTTCATGTCTCTAAGCTCTCCAAATTTCTCATATTTTTGGATACTAGAGGAAAGGAGATTCAGAACGGTCACAAGTTTACCAATAGACTCCTCAAAGTTCAATTATGTCGTCTTTGCTGATGTTTTATATTATGTGTAATATTTCTATATCTAGCACTAGATCTAAAATACGATATAATGCGTTCCAACATTGCTGAAGTAGCGAAGTTCATTTCTACCCATCAAATATTTGTATAAAAACGTCTTCTTTGTTTTTCGGAGGAGAAAATTCCTGCGGAAAAAGTTAAGACCCCGGTGAATGTTCAGGATCCCGAGTAACCTCGGGAGGCTTGTTTGGGAAGACAAACGGAACAGCAAGTTCGGCCAGGAGTGGCTCCGCGCTGCCGCCTTCCATCCCTTCGAGCGCCGAGCGCTCTTCTGTTCCTACGGTGGCCGGCCGCTGGACCGTCCGAGCGGACATCATTTCTAAACTCGCCCTTTGGCCCTTGGCGCCGCCCTCTGCTCATTAGCCTCCTCACTGCCCCGCACTCGAACTACACCTTGGGGCGCCCCGCCCCCTCCGGGCGTCCACTCCACCGGAAATCAGAGCCTTTGTCGCCTCTCCCCTTGCGCCTTCCCGCTTGGCCTTCCTCCACGTACATTTTTACTGCTCAAGAGGAAGCGTGCGCCTCGCTCGGTGGCTCGTCCGTTGGCGTGCTTGCTTTGCACGGCGCAGCCCCGGATTCGATTCCCGGCCAAGGTAAATTATACCTGTGCGCTTTCCTTACGAATGTCCCTGTATCTATTGCTGTGTGACGATGAGAAAGCCCAAAGAAAGACCAGTATATACGGCGAAGTGAGTCTTCTTACCAACCACACGAACTCCTTATCCCATGGCCGAGAGGCTGGGCCACCGTTGATCGACCAAGGCTCGAGCCAAAATAGTTAATCGCCTTCTGTCACTGATGTAGACATTGCAAGCTGTTCATGCTTGAGGTACTAGGATTTGAGTCCTAGGGTAACTAGGTCAAATGAAGCCGCTGTCTGCTGGAGAATTCTGCCGGCCGCCTTCTCTGATCGATAGTTTTCTGTCATTTCTCAAAGTATCAGACGAATGCCGGGGTAGTATCTTAACAAACGAACCATACTGTGTATTATCTTTCTTTCCTCATTCGGCATCCTCCTCTTATCTTACAAGCATCACACACACTTACACGCACTACATTAGCACACACAAGTCGGGAGACCGGTCAGAAGCTTAGCGCTTGTCCCACCTGGGGAGGTGCACCTTTGGCTGGAGATGGAAATCGCCACCAGCTCACGTGTAAGTCGACGCGGGACCTCACATTTCAACGAGGGAGGAACAACGCCGCTTCCCGGTATATAACAAGTACTACACTTACGTTACTAACGACTACAGTAGGATGCGCGCTCGGACACACTAAATAATCAATTTTTCTATCCATCAGTGCGAAAAGAAATGAGAATTTTTCTACTGAGTAGACGTCTTCTCTCTTTCCCCCATATATTTTCTACACATTTCTATATATTGTAGGACAATTCCTGTCGCTGTTCTTCCAACATCAGTAAGTCTCCTGGCACGCCAACCAAACTAACACAAGGAAACTCTTTTCAGAACCTTCCATTGATTCATCGATCCAATTTCCACCTCCTACACCTTTCATTGTTGATTTACCGTTTTTCTGAGCCTCTGCGGTGGCAACTCTTTTCTCTAACACGCATTTTCCAATGACATGGGTCTCCCGTTCCCTTTGCCTGTCCATTTGTATTGGCGCTACTGGCATTACTAATCTGCCGCATCTAGAGACTTCCGCAGCTCATGCTACTGTTATTACTACTGACATCACGTTACCGCTAACGTTACTCTCCAAACCACGGTTGCCACGCGCACATCGCTATCACGACTAACTCCATCCCTGCCAGGTGATTTCTCGTAACGCATTGCACCATCTGACATCCTGTCATTTGTATATTCACCCAGACATCGCCCCAATTTGGTTTTAATCAAGCTCTACTACTATCCACGACTTGTGGTAACTTCAGCTCCAATTACAGCAATCGCTCAAACTTGCTGAATTTGTAAAATAGTCTGCGCTTCCTGTGTCTTCTGCAGTCTTTTTTTCTGCAATCTCACTCCGTCTCGCTCTGTCTCTCTCTCTGCTACCACCGCCGCCACCACTTCTACCAGCGCAGTTCTGAACGGCTCCTGCCACCCCTACCGCCAATGCGACCGTCCTCCACCTCGTGGCCATCGCCCTCGTGTTTGGCACCCCCCGCCCCGACCCCGCATCCGCTAATATAACATCATCCCCACAACGAACTCCGGCCTTTCCAGCACTCGCCACCCCTCCCACCTAGCTGCCACTACATCCTTCGTGACGGAGACCATCGCCACTTTTAACATCCCACCACAGCACCCCCACCCCCGACCGCTGCCACCTACCCCACCACTCCACTCTCACCGTCCTCACCTCCCTGCCACTGCCTCAACCTCCACCGCCGCCGCAGCTCCCGCGCCGCTCGAGCCCGTGGAAGTTTCGGAATCGCAGCGTCGGCGTCAGGCCACGCCGGAGGCAGCTTGCTTCGCGCACGCAGATAAGAGCAAGGAAGAGGAAGAAGAAGAAGATGGATGCTCGGCGCAGGGCGCATTTATCCGGCGCGGCGCGGCGCGGCACCCCCTCCCTGCCAGCCACGCCCCCGCCACGGCGCCAGCGGAGAGGCGTCGCTTAATCCTCGGGAAGAGGCACGGTGCGGGATCAATTAGCGAATTACCTCATTAAGCGAATCAATCACGGAGAGGGCGCTTGCCGCGCTGCGAGGCACCCGCCCCGAGCCCCGCCCCCGCCCCCGCGCCCGCGCGAGGCTGCGATGCGGCGCAACGCGGAAGCCCAGATAAGGAGGCGGCGGCCGCCGCCGGTTCATCCCGGGCGCGGCAGTCGGAGACTGATGAGCCGCCCACCTGCGGAAGGGCGTCGCTCAGGCCTCGCTCCGCCCCCGCCATCGCTCTCGCCCTCGCCCTTGCACTCGCACGCGACCACGCCCTCACACTTGCCCACGCCCTCACCCAAACGCAAGCCCACGCCCACGCCCACGCTCTGACCTAAGACCACGTCCACGCTCTCACACACGTCCTCGCACACGCTTTCGCCTGACACCACATCCACGCTCTCAGTCACGCTCTCGCCCCACGTCCTTGGTCCCGCCCTCGCCTACGGTCTTGCCCATGCCCAGCTCTTACCCTCACTCATGTTCTCGCCCTCGTCCTCGTCTTCGCCTACCTTCACGCACTCGCCCTCGTCTAGCCCGCATTCACGGCTTCACCCACGCTCTTGCCCTCGCCCACCCCCATTTCCGCGCCCACGCTCTCGCCCACGGTCTAGCCCACGCCCTGTCCCTTGTCCTCACCCATGTTCACGTCCTCGCCCTCGTCCATGCTCTCGTCCTCGTCTACACCGACACCCACGCTCTCGCCCACACACTCGTCCATGCACTCGCCCTCCACTAACTTCTCGCACGCGAGGAAACACATTTCGTTGCATCAATAAATAAATTGCAAGATGTTTTATCCTTTACAACTTTCTGTAACTCAGATCAACGGTGTTTACATTTTCGCCATATATTCTTTTGATTTTGTCTGTCCTATTGTGTTATGTTTCTTGTTTTTTATATTCGAATTCCATAGCTTTTTTCTTCACGCTAACACTAAAATAAATGCATTTTGATGTTATCACCTTTGCTACTGTACTATATAAAGCACAGTGGTTATAGTAAAAAGCACAAGAATACGATATGGATCGAACAACTAGACGAAAACAATGCGGACTATACAATGCCTTTTTGAATCGAAAGTTTCTGACTCGTAGTTTTTTGTTGTAATGTATTTAAATGCTCACCATGATTATCAACACGTGGATATTCGATGGACATTAGCTGTAATGATTACTCGACATAACGTAAGCCAATTGAATACTCACCTTTATTTTTGTATGAATCGACCCTTTCAACAAATGAGACGACTCTTTCTTATCTGTAGTGCTAGTATAAATGACAATGAAGGGACATATCCTCATCAAAGAACTTCCACACTACGAAATACGCTGTTTCCTGGTGTAACATATGTATTGAAGGACTGAGCAAATAAGAAAGCTGAGCTTTTGTATTTTGAGGCTAGAGGCGAAAATTAGAAAACACGTCGAAATAATCAATCAGTACAAACCCTTCCTACACTTTAGAAAGCAATCTTATGTCAGCCGAGATGAAGGACTTTGGCCATATAAGGAGAAACAACTATAATAAGGATAGAATGTTATGAACGACGTAGGCAAAGAGAGAAGAGGTTGGCAGAGGTGGTGGATTATTGTCTCGCCAAACACCTTGAACAAGAACCCGGAAAATCTCAGAGACACTATACTGGATAAGGGAGGAGCTGGAGACGAAGGCTCATGGGTGCACGAAGAGTCAAACACAACTAAAGAATTGAATAAGAAATGATATTAACTTGAGTACACAAACAAACAACTGGAAACATTACGACTGATGAATACCAAAATATAAGTGTACGAAACGAACAGATGAATGGAAAAACATAAGTTCCTGCCTACTAAAAGATAAATGATTCATAAAAGTGAACGAATGCTCACGTTACTTTGAAAGCCTGAACTTTTACTTTTGAAACGGGCGAAAAAATAGTACCACAGAAGAAAAAAGTATTCGACATGAAAAATGAATTCTCAGCTTCCTCGCAATGCTCGGAGCTGTCAATGAAGGAAGACCTCCGAGAAAAAGGATAATGAGAGGTCGCTTCTTCACTTTTGAGGACACTGCACCACCCGAGCGGGTCTAGAATTGCCGCTCTGACCATCTAAAGGAGCAGTAGGAATTTTCCAGGACGGCCGCCAACTTTCTTGTAGAGACGAGGCGAATGAAATTAAAATGAGTTTTCTTTGGCGAAGAACAAAAAATCTTCGGATTTAGTCTCGCGGATCTGTGTGTTCACATCGCTAAAGTTGACGGTTTTGTCAATGTTGCAAGCCCACTTTCATATATGGAGTGTGGGTGTTAGGTTTCAAAATAACGTTCTCATGTCATGTGAAAAAGAGGATGATAAATATCTCTATATTAGTTCGTCAATATTTTTCCGCTCTTATTTCCCATGTGGATGTACATTCTTGATTTTTGTATTACCATATTTCGATTTTCTAATAAAACTTTCATATATAAATATGCTTTGACACTAGTGTAAAAATTCTTTTTACATGAAGATGCGTTAAGATAACATTCACACAGAACTTCATATTACATTCACCCATCAAAAGATAAAATTCTCCTTCAGAAATATTAAGTTTGAATGCCTCAATATAAAAAAGGTTTGACAAGACTGGACGGGCGGGGCTTGACGGACGGGGCTTGACGGTCGGGCCTTGACGGGCGGGGCTTGACGGGCGGGGCTTGACGGGCGGGGCTTGACGGGCGAGGCTTGACGGGCGGGGCTTGACGGACGGGACTTGACGGGCGGGGCTTGACGGGCGGGGCTTGACGGGCGGGGCTTGACGGGCGATGCTGGACGGGAAGTGATGGATGGACAGTGATGGACGGACAGTGATGGACGGACAGTGATGGACGGACAGTGATGGACGGACAGTGATGGACAGGTGGGGCTGGAATGACGGGGTTAGAAGGACGGGTCTGAGGGGTGTTGCCGGACGGGCAGTACTGGATAGCAGTGCGAGGCTGGACGTGCGGGTGGAGCTGGACAGTCAGGGCCGGACAGGCGAAGCTGAATTGGCGGGGCTGGACGGCCCTGAATAGGCGAGGATGGACGGGCGGGGATGGACGGGCAGCAGTGAATAGTTGGGGCTGGGCGGGTGGGGTTTGACGGGCAGGGCTGGACTGGCGCAGCTGGGCGGGGTTGAGTGGGTGGGGCTGGCCGGCCGCGGCTGACGGACGGGCCTCAACGGGTGGAGCTGGACAGGCAGAGCTAAACGAGTGAAGCTGAACGGGTGTATATAGACGAACAGAGCTGGACAGGTGGGACTGAACAGGTTGGGCTGGATAGGTGGGGCTGGACAGGCGGGGCTGGACAGGTTGGGCTGGACAGGTGGGGCTGGACAGGCGGGGCTGGACAGGGGGGGCTGGAC